>VYZW01059610.1:21602-59388 GCA_013401315.1 Balaeniceps rex | reverse complement strand
CCATATGAATTTTCCAAAGGATTGGATAACCACATAAAATGAGGCTCCATGGTTATTGTCCTAACCTTGTGAATGCTCCTTCTCCCTCAGTTTAGGCATTGCAAGGCATGAGCTGTTTGCCAGTGTATGAACTGGGTCCTTCAGCACAACCACCAAATAAGTAAAGATTGTAGTATTACTTCTACTGCTACTGCCACTACCAATTCGCCATCAGACATCTCTCAGGTCATTTTAATATCCTTAGCTTAAATTTTAATAGCTTCTCTTTCAACATACATAGCTTTGGTCTGAGGTTCATCCTGATATTAACTGAGCAGAAAGGTTAGTCTCTGGCCAGTTGGGATGGTTGAACCACCAACTCTATGTAGCTGTATAATCCTAGCAGAATATCTAAATTGCTTTTTTAGTGTGATGAAGTTACTCCAGCATTAGTGCCATTTTGGTAGAGTGCTTGGCATGAATGAATTCACCTGCTCCTCCCCAGGGAGGGACCTTGGACAGACACCCCATGGCTATCCCTCCCAGCCTGGAGTCCATAACACTCCAGCTGCCATCACACAAACATTCAGGGTGGCTCACAGGCACCATAGGAGCTGGACCTGGGGCTGTAATGTGCTCTGTGGTCCTGGCTTTGGTGGCTTGGAATAGTCTTTAGTTTTATCCACCATTGTGAGAAAGGAAATTGGAGGTTTCTATGAAGTGCATGGTTTTCTGAGTTAACAGTATGGAAGTGATGGGTTTGAAGTCAGGAATAAGCAAGCTTTTAGCTTCAAGCTTTGTGCTTTTGACTCTCCTGATTGTCCCCGCTCTTCATTTTTGGTTTGTATCATTTGTCTCAGAGTGCATGAGCCAGATCCCTTCAGATGAAAGTAAGCCAAATTGTGCGCTCCAGGCAACCAAGCACCTCATGTGCTCCAGCAATTAACAGGAGTTCTGCCGCTGTTGCAATCTGCAATAGGATAATCTGGTGCTCCTGTTGCACCACTTCACTGGTGAATGCAGACATAGCCTGAATCTGTGTATGTCTGCAAGGAGCATATACATACATGTGAGCTCATTGCCTCCACATGACAGCCTGTCTCCCAGAACATCAATGATTCCCCTGGTACTTAGGAGCCTGGGGATTCTTTTTTGGTGAATAAATGGCAGTAGGAAGGTGTGTGTGAAATTTCTATCATCTAGGATTCTTAGTAAACTCTCCTGTGACAACTGCATTGAAGACAACTAGGTGAATATATCTGGAAAGTGTTTCTTGGAGCTATATGCAACATCAGTTCACTGCATTTATATCATTCCTTGCAGAGTTATTTTACTTGCATTACTTCCAGAATGCTTGCTACAGAACAAATTCAGGCAAAATAGACGATATAAATATTATAATCTCACACAGAGATTTTCCAAACATTATTTTTCTTTGCCAGCTAAAGCGATATTCTCAGCTCTGAAGACAACAGAAGAAATTTTGTCCTGATATAAGTACCTCTGTCATTCAGACCCAGGGAAGCTAAAGCTCTGAACATCCAAAGGCTCTACTAAGTCCTCAGCTGTTCCAGTTCTTACCTGACTTTATTCATGCCCCCAAGTTATACTGCATAGGTGTAAGAGCGAAATTCACAACCAAATTAAATGGTTGGCCTAAATTCTACTCTCTCAGGCTAGCTACTTTTAGGTAGGAAAGGAGCACTGTATTCCATATAGCTTGTGAAGAAATACCATGCTGTGCCTTTAATGTGGACTCATACATAATTCAGGGAGCCTTGTTCACCAGAGCATGTTGATTTTTTTTCTGTTTTTTTAAAGACAGAAATGTAATAGTGGTTAGGACTTTTTTTGAGGCGCTTCACAAGAATTTTACCTCTTCAGCTACAGATGTTGTGCCTTTAATACATCACGGACCAATTCCAGCCTCTAGCACAGCTAGTAGTAACTTTCAACTTTAAGGCTGTAATCCTGTAACATAGAAATGAGATGAATATTTTTCCTAAGTGTCGATTCTAACAGATCTTTGTTTACTTACAGTAAGACGTATTTGGTTTCCCATGCACCACCTTCCTTCCCTCCAACCCCTCCATCTACTTCCCCACCAAATCAGAGATTTCCACCTCCAAATGGAAATGATCACCTACCAGAGGCCCATTCTGGACCATTTTTTCCACCAGTTTGCTAACCCAATCTGCAGCGCACAGCCAGATATGGGGTAAGAAATTGTCCAAGTATGAGGAGGTGTAGAATGAAACCGAAACATGATTTGTGTACTGCTAGAGTTGAACCTAAAGCTGTGAAAAACATACAGGTAACAGAAAATATGCTCAGGTTTGAGTAAGCTTTGGTTGTTAAGTGTTCTGCCCAAAAGTGGTATTTCAGTGAGCTTAGAACTGTTCCAAAAGTCAGGATAAATTTGTCATTTTTGAAGGTGAGAGGGAGAAAAGAGATACATAATGACAAATTACTTGATTTAGAAGCCACCTGTCTCCTTTCTTTCAATAGTTCATTTGGCAAGGGACTCATTCAAAATGCAGAAAATAAGGCTTTAGTTTCCTCATCTGCCTGAGGAGATCTGAACCCACCTTAATTTCCCAGGAACGGCCCCTAATCACCAGACTGTTCAGTATCTCCCAGTGCAGGAGGAAGAGAAGAAAGGTTGTTTTTTCAATACCTGCGACAGAGTATGTTCTACTTTGTTTACAATATTGAAATATTCATGAGAGTGATGTCCTGCCTCTNCCCCATGATATAGAGTTGTTCTCTCTGGCTTAATGAATATTTCAATATTCTATATACAGTGGAAAACATCAACAAGGGAAAAAAAACCCCAAACTAGAAAGTATTTCCCAGCAGAATATTCCCCCTCTGCAATAGCTGTAACTTCCTTCTCTAGGTTCAGATCTCTGTGTGAAAAGTGGGAACTGAACCCCAATCTTCTACCTCCTGGCTGGGCTTTGCAACCACTGAATAAAGAGGTGATGGCACCTGTTTAGGGCGTTTTTAAAAAATATTATTTCAATCCTTTTTTTTTTTCTTTAAAAAAGGCCAAAATAGAAATGCATTGTTTTATTTTTTTCGCTTAACCAAGAAAACCTGTAAATGCTTCATATTAGTTCATTGGAGCTCTCCAGGTTTTGTTCCCAAACCTGACAATTCGGTAATTTGTGTGCCTCCTGACTTATAATTGGTTATAAAATATCAGGGGAAGTTAAGATAATTTTGCAGCTATCTAATGTGAAGATCAAAAAGCACTGGTTGGAAATACGATGTTAGCAATTTTGGAGTTGCCTTCTGATTGTCTTCTGATGATGTAAGATTAAATGTGGTCCATTTCCAAATTACAAGTTTGGCACTTTTTTCCCTCCTTTACTGGAAGATAGAGAAATTCCACATGAAAGTTGTTGGGTCTGTGAACATGGGGAGCAGATCTTTCAAATAAGGACTATTTCTGAACACGTGTTTTTCAGGGTATTGCTGCTGTTTTAGAAATGACTTTTTGGGTTTGCTTCAAACCTTAGCTGAAAAACATCTCCCCTGGCCAAAGTACCTGAAATTTCAGGCTGTTGGGGGTTGTCCTGTCTCTATTTTTTGATCAAAGTGGGGGTAAGGGGTTCACAATCTGGTTTATTAAAAACAGTGTCTTACAGCTTTAAATGTAACCCTCTTAGTTTTTTAGTGTTTTACCTTTTTGGTTAGGATGAGTTGCAATTCACGCCAAAAAACGCCCTGCCAGCATTGAGGCTCCTGTTTCATTGCTTTATTAGGTCTTGAGCTACATGATTAGCCTGAGGGATAGATTCACAAATAACAGCTGCTCAGCTGGGGTGTTTCCTTAATCCATGCCTCTCCCTCTCAGAATCAAAGCCATACCGAAGTACGAGAAAATTATCTGTACCCTACAGAGCTCTACAGAGTGAGTAGGGAAGCGAGTAAATGGGCATGTCTCTACTGGAAGTCTTGTAGAGGCTAAGATGAGACAACTGCACTTCAGTGATGGAACTACTCTCTGTTGACACATTTAATCTAAATTAATTTTTTCGTCTTTATGCAGCAAACTAAGATCTAAACTGTCTGGGGCACTGGAAAAAGCAAACCCAAAAGACAGCTGTAACCAAGCTGCTGTGTGAGCAGTACCATGGAAGTGCTGAGAATGTTTTTAGTGCTAATTATTGTACCTTATAAAACATATTTATCTTTCTGCTTCGGAAATCCTGTGGATGTGTTGCATTTGTCCATTCCTGCCTCTCTGATACTTTCCTTCATATATAGTTGGTAATATTTTTATAAGAAAATTTATAATAAAATGTAAAATATGGAACCTGATTGTTTACTTATTTACTTTGGCATAAGTAGCAGTAGTTTCACTGAGCTCAATTGACCTAAACCTCAGCTGATAAAATCACTCTGGAGTTATTGATTGCAATAGAATCCTAGTCATTTATATTAATTGAAAAACTGGTTAACTGAAGCTAAAGTGGTATGAAATTAAAGTAAATGAGATGAGAAACAGTGCCATTTGTTTATTGTTTTAATACCTACTGTGGTTTTCTGATACTGTTATGTGAAACAATTCAATGAATATCTTACAGCCAACTAAGTAGAATTTGATGGAAAAAAAATTGTCTATTTTCTAGCTGTAATGAACCAAATTCCTTTAATACTAAAACCACTCTTCTCTGTCTGAAAGTTTTCAGCTGTGTTTGGGATATATTTTGAGACAATAGGAATTGTTGTGCTAGTTGCAGAAAGATTTTCTGTCACTTTATCAGCCTGAGTTTTTGAAGTCAGGCCCATAGGGTAAGTAGGGCTGCATTCAGAGCTGAAATAGAAAATCAAATGGAAGAAAAACATGACTTTTAATTCTTGGGCTATTGGACTCATGTGGATAAGTACTCTCCATGCACGCAAGTGTGTTTGTACATAATTGGAGCTCGAGAGAAGGTTGGGGGAGCAGATGCAAGATAAATGGTTCCTTTAAGAGCAACATGCCCAGTACTTTTTTTGTAATTTTAAAGCATCTCTCTCCTCCAAAGAAATTATTATAGTTATTGTCCCTTCATTACTCTAGAGTTCTGTTTCCTGCAAGGATTCAGAATAAAATATGCCACTGCTAGTCACATAAATGGTGTTTTATTTCTGCTAGCCGTGCAGAACAGCACTTCAGGGAGAGGGAAGAAGGATTCTGCCCTTCCTTTTGCCTCATGGAGGAAATATCTGACTAGTTTCCCATCAAGAATTCACTCTGTATAGCCATAAAAGTGGTGGAATTACAGAGTTGTATTTCAGACAATGATTTGAAGCTTTGGACAGGTCAAAGTCAGGCCATACCCTCTGTCAGCTCCAAGGGAGATGGGTAGGAACTGGCACGTATCTGAAAGTCTGAGGTAAGCTTGTAGCATCCATGAAAAGCAACTACAGAAGTCCACAGACCTGAAGCAAGGCTGTGTGCCCACCAGTCTGCCTCCTTTTAACCCATTATTCTAACTGAATATATCTAAAGGATATAGCTTTTGCCTATGAAACTCTCAGTATCACTTGTCTTCATGTTAGATGCATAGCTTAAACTTTTCTTCCCCAAGATGTACTACAATTTTAATAGCTGACTGTTATTTTTAATCTTTTCTCTGTATTTTCTGCTGCACCTCATTGGCAGGCAGGTTTGCGTTTTTTTTAGTTTTTTTTTTTTTCTATGTCCCTGTCTCGGGAGCGAATACAGTGCTTGCCTATTTGTCTTCTGGTGCCCCATTACTTTGGTTGTCACAGCTTGATGCTCAGTGATATATATATGTGCCTGACTCTGTGTGTGGTACTCATTGTGCTAATTACTTCTCCTCTGCGTGAAAGGAGAGCTTTAGGTAACTAAGTGCTGCCTCAGATATGCAAACATCAAGAAGATCTGAGGTTATTCTATTTTTAAAATTTCATAGCTCTGAGTTTGTGCATTGAAATAGAGGAGTCTGAAGGTGATGCTCCGGGCTCACTGATGACAGTGGGAATTTTGACATTGGTTTTAATAAGGTGCAAGGCTCCTTCTTTGAGAGCTCAGGGTAGTCCTTGCTGGATTTCAGGTATTTACCCAATGAGGCCACATTTAAAGATAGATCTGTTTCTCTAAATACCATTTGTTATAGCCAGGCACTAACAACAGAGAGACACAGAGCCGGCACATATCTTACAGCATGCACCTCCCTTCTGCCCTGCAGCACCTCCACGGGGGAGCCGTGGGTCTCTATGGCCATATGGCAAGAGATTGCCTTCTTCAGTGAGGCTGATTCACCTGATCCTTAAGTGAAATAACACCACACAGAGCAGGCTTCTTTAAGCTGTGTATTTGTTTTTTACTTTACAGTTTACAATTATAGCACAGCATATGGCAATGCAGATGAGCAGTCAAGGTCTGGACCCCTGGGACGAGTGTAGCTGCAGTCCTACCTCAGTGAAACCCAATGACTTATGCCAGGGATGACTCTGGTCCCAGGAGCCATCTGCTTCCTTGCTGGGGGAAAGCTGGCTGATCAGAGAAGCAGAGCACAACGCCCAGCTCAGACACGTAGCCAACAGTATGCTTGAAAATGCAGGGAGTAGCACTACCAGGTCTGCTTCTGAGTGCCTGCAGTAGTGCCTAGAAGTGGTTGAGTGCGGGCTATATGTCAATAGCTTTCTGCAGTATCCTGGGGCAAGGGAATGAAGGAAAACAAGCTTGTTGTCAGGATGGTCACAGTTCCTTGTACTTCTACTAAGCGATCTTTCCCTGTTACTCAATGTACTGCCATCCCATTCAGTCCAGGAGTAACGTGACAATAAAAAAATAAATAATCTCAGATCTGTGCTGCTGACTGGGGACATTTGCGCAGACAGTTTGCATTTCAAAAGCATATTTGCTCTAGTGCTTTCAAAGAAAGCTCTGCCTTCGGAATGGTATGTACCATAAACCTCCTATCAGGTGAAAAAACCTGGCATGGTTGTCTGCCTGCCTTCGCTGCCTGTAAGAACCGTCTGTTAGCTCAGTTTCTACGGACAACTTCTGAGTCTGCCGTGGTTTTGAGCCCCCAGCACTGTTTCTCTGTCATCTGTTCACTCCTACTACAGACATCACTCTCCTGCCAGTATTTAATTCCCGTGCAGTCTGTGAAGCTGTGCCACTTGCCCCAGCGTGTGTCAAGGGTGACACTGGTTGTGCCAGTGTGGTAGATCTGTTGTTCAGGGTAACTCCACTTTCCTGGTCTGAGGGTCTGATTTTCCCCCACCACATGTGTGGGAGGAAGGAAGGACCCTCAGGTGTTTCTCCTGCACTGTGTATGGTCTTACTACTGCTTTACTCAGTGCAAGTGGCTGGTGAGATGCACGCCAGTGTGGCTGAGTGTAGCTATTTTGAGAAGGGCCATTGCAATGTGGAATTTATCCTGTGTTTATGTAAATGACAGCAACTGCTCAACATTGCTAAAGGACAGAGAGCGGCATTTTCAAAGGAGAAGGTTGGTGCAACTATAAATCCTATGGAATAATGGGATTTGTATGGGGGAAGTGTCTAATCCCTTCCATAATAAACAGATTTATGAATGACAGATGTGGATAAATAATGAATGCTTCCAATTCAAGATCAAGGATTGAGTGAGCACAAGAAAATGCAGTTGCAATCCTGGCTGAATTTTAAACACCACTTAAAATCTCAGAGTTCATCCGTGAAGAAGACCCATTAGATCATTCGGTTCTGTCTGTGCTCTTTACTTCATTACTATTAAATACTTATAATTCTGCAGAAATGAGTAGAAGCTGAGGTGGGCTGAGAACAAAGAGATGCAAATAACTAATAAGATTTCATGCTTTATCCAAAGTGTTCTTTAAAGCTGTTTTACTATGAACACTCAAGCACAAACAGTAAGTGTTAATTGAATTGAATGGAGTGTGAATGCACACATCAGGCTTGTCAGCAGTAATAAGGCCAAAGAGACAACAGTGAGGAATATTATATCCAAAGAAAAAATTAATTCGAGAGGCACTCAGGGCTGGATTAGTTCTCCAAAGCATGTAATGTGCTTGGGATTTGAGCACATATGGTAAAGTCTTAATACAGAAATTAGAAAAGGAACGAACTTTTTCTTATTAGGTCATCTACTCAATCTCCTTGTCGATGTAGGATCCTTCTCTGAGGTATTCCCTTCAGGGTTAACTTTCTAGTGTTTTATTAATTCTAATTTCAGGATTTTATCTGTACTGACCCAGTGAACACAAGGAACTCCTTGCTGCAGGTTAGCCTTGGAGCAAACTGCTTAGTTGTTTTTTTAAAAAGGCCTCGATGCATTTGTTAATAGCATCTGCACCTGCACTATTGGCAAATGAAAGAGAGACTATCAATCTGGCAGTATCTGGTCTCAAGACAATTTCCTAAATGGTATGCTATAGCTAGATTATAAGACATTTGTATCAGCGTCTAAAACATCTCTTCGTTCACTTAGAGACAGGAAATCAGGTTTTCTAACTGAGCTAATGTATGAGGTTTTCTAGGGCATCCATCAGCAATGTAGCTAAACTGCCTGTGTCAGTGCAGCAATAAATATGAATGCAATCATGTTAAAGGCTGCACGGTGTGATTAAACCAGCTGCAGGCTCAGCACAAAAGATGGCCTCAGACCAATCTCGCAGTGGATGGGCCACATCTGCCGTACTCTACGGCAGGGAATTATAGAGAGGAACTCTGGCTGCGGGTGAGCTCCTCCCAGGCGCGTGCCTGAGTGCCTCGCTGCAGCTAGAGCAAGGTGAAGGGCTGTACTCGTACCAGGAATTTAAATGGTGTCAGGGAACATTTCTAGGAACTTGAACTTGATCATTTGTGCTGTGAAAATACCAGCCCAGCCCCCGGCACTGTTATGGCTTGGCTTAAATTGGCTGTCTCTTAAACCTCCCCTGGGCATGGTCTGGGGGACAGCATGGGACAGGGGTCCTTCTTCAGGGGTGGTTTGAATGTGGCCACCCTGCTCTGCAGGGCAGACACAGGTTGTTCTCCAAAAGCTTAGAAAAGACCCTGGACACATGTGACATGCTGATACAGGTGTGGTTTAGGATGCCCCGTCCCCACTCCTGCAAGCAGGGACCTTTGGGCTTGGGTCCAGCCCTCGCACTGCTCACAGCACGCTTGGAGCATGCAAGAAGGGAAGCTTATGAGAGTTCACAGGAGGATTTTGGATGTGCTTGCTGTCAGGACAATGTTGCCACCTTCGCAGGCAAGGTCCCGTGTGGTCGGTTCCTGCCTCATTGTCTTTTCACAGAGCTTTTCATACTTGCTTGCCCGCCACAGCAATCTGCATCACCCTTTGTAGTCTCCAGGCTTGTACCCATACAGCTCCCTGTGCCAAAAAAACCTATCACTGTTCTTCCTTTGCTCTCTTCCATGGCCATCCCTGAAGGGCACCCTTTCCAAAAGGGCCTATGCAGCCCAGTTCCCATATATAAGAGTGTAACTTAATAATCAGTCATGTAAAAACAATTCTTTATAAAATATATGGTCTGCATATTTATTTATGTGTATGAATATATGTGTGTATGTATCTCCAATTTTATACATACATATATATTTCTCCACATATATAGATAGGGAGGTAAACGTAAACCAAAAGGGCAAAACTAACAAAATATTTGAGGTGCTTCCATGGCCTTCCTCTCCCATAACAACTGAAGTCCGAACAAATTTTGTGTTATTATCCCAACAATGCTTCCATGACAAAAGGAGAGGAAACGGGCAGGAAGAAAGACAGATTGGTGGAGGAATGGGGAGTAGATCCAGCTTGCCTGAAGCCTGTTCACCAGAGCACTGCACATGGTGGGTGCTTGACCCACATACTCCTGGGGGTTGTAGCTGAATGAGCAATAATAATAAAAAAAAGAGCCACGCATCCACAAGATAATCTTTTACAGTTCATTTCAGGGGATTATATCTGAGGTTTCTATTTAATAAAAAAAACCTCAATCCTAATGTCATGTAGACTGATGTGTAGGACTAGGAAAAATAGTTACCACTGAAGTGATTTAGGGTTAGTAACCCAGACCACCTACACATTATTGGACTGAAAAATGTCCAAGCTCAGTTTTCAAAATGCTTCTCTAAGAGTAGCCTGCATGCCATATGTCTGCAAATGTTGCCTTCTACAGTACGTACAAGGAAATCCAACAGCCTTGGAAAGCTCATATTTCATTTGATGCTGCTGCTGTGTTTATAAGAAACAGAAGAAAAATAATGATCTGATGGCAGAATATGATTTATAGCTTTATGCGTAGGCGTGGGATGAAAACTCTGCCTCCTGGCAGACAGCCTCTTGTCCTGCATCTTTCCAGTCGATTTCAACTCAGCGACAAATATCTGAAAGGAGTAGAGTTAGAGCTGACTGAGTTTTCCATTTAGGAAAGGCTGGGAAGTGGCCAGATATCTAAAAATGATTTTTGACTGAATAATCTAGGAGCAGACAGAAGCATTTCCATTAGCCTTCTGCATTGCATTTTACTTTTAACTACATTTTGGTTTTGGTTTAAGATGTAATTGCTGACTTTCTGCAGAGCTGACAGAGACACAAAGTCAAACCAGCAGTCTGGAATGGACATTTCATATGTGAAGTTGGCACCAAACTTCAAAAAGAAGCAAACACAGGGAATTTGAGTCGCAAACAGTGACAACACAAGTCCCTAGAACTCACTGAGAGGTTCAGCCTTGAACCTCTATCCAGGACTGAGACCAGTTTACACCAGCTGTGATATAGGAACATGAAACTGCATAGAAGATAGGCTAAGTATCTTCACTATGAATGATCAAAACCAGAGGGGCTTTGTTTCCAGTTTTCCAATGGAAAAAGTGTGAGGGACAACATTTTAGCTCAAACCCCAAGTCTTATTGACAGCAGAATGATGCTAGTTAAATGGTTTCAGTCAGGACAAGTCACTTGCAAGCCCAATTTTTTTACTTTGAATAAGTTGTAAGATCTAGCACCTTTGAAGTCCAGAGTTTTTAAATATCTAAGACACCCAGAACCCAACTGCCTTCAAATTACTTCAGTGGGCGTTAGATACTTACCTGTTTTTGAAGATCTGGCTGAAGTGATCTATAAAAATGGGACTTCAGTTCTGAAAGATCTTAAAAATTTTTTTAATCTGTTTCTTTTTCAAATTGCGTAGCATGTAAATGTCATTTGGCAAAACTTTGTCATAAAATGAAATCCAAAGATAACTTTGGATTTTCTTTTTTTCATACTTTCCAGCACCAATGGTAACTTTGGTAATTGGATATGATCTGGCCCCATTCCTAATTCTGACACAGAGCAGAGGGTACTTGATAAAAAACCATGAACTATTTTCAGAAAATATAAAAGAAATTAGCTACACAAATGGCTGCTGCACAACAGAGTTCGCTGAAGGGTCTTTTACAAAAATATGCCAAGTCTGGAGGAGGGAGACATGTTTTCATGACCTGTAATCCCAGTTACAGCAAGGTGACCATTTCCTTCACATTTCTTATTCATGCCCTAAATCAGTGACTCTCACATGACCGTGCATATGAACAACCACCAGCAGATGGGTAGGACAATTCCTGAGTGTCAGCTGAACTGAGCGTCAGCTGAACGGATCTGTCGTCTCTGTAGGCTATACATAGTCACTGCTTCCCTAAAGTCCAACAATGGGCAGTTCCCTTTTGCAACCAGTTCCCCAAACTGGCCCAGGGATACATGAGGCATTGTCAAAACAGAAAATAAATGAACTGTTCAACCAACCCAGACATCATTTGTCTTTAATATTGGTGCTCCTGGTGCCTCGAGCCCAAATGCAGCTGTATATAAGATGCAAAGTATGAGGCCCTGCCCTATGCTCATACAATGCAACTAATAAACATTTCAAGATCAGCAACGACTAGAAATCTCCATTCTCAACTAAATCAGATCCTGCCTCATAGGTGATATCGTTGATGACTGTTCAATGACTTCTGGTAGCTGATCTCCGGTAAACCTCTACCTAAATCACAGATGCTGTCATGTTTAGTGGTATAAGCCACAAGACCAAAGATGTAAATGGCTTGAAGACAGAATTGCTATTTTCCTGCACTGTGGTTTTTCGGTAGGTCAGAGTGAGGGCGTATCAGCATGGACAGCATGGGTCAACCTCAAGGTCACTAAGCAGCTGTTTATGCTAGAGCAAAACCCTTGTACACGGCTGACTGGTGCAGAGTATCAGCAGGCATTTCCACAAATGTTCCCACCCGTCCAAAATCCTCCTGCACAGAAACTCTCAAATATGCAAGTGAGCAAAACAGGGGTGAAATAAAAGTAGCAAATGAATGCTAACATTTAATCTATTTTTTATTCAGTTGGAAGTAAAAAAACATGGCTGCAACATTGCAGCAAACTTTCTGTGAATATTTTCCTTTGTATATTTTGTATTTTGTTTCCAAATGAACAGCGCGCCCTTTAATTAACAAGGGTGGGAAACACTGTCCTGAGGTCAGAGCAGCGATAAAAAGTGCACAGCTCTGTACTCTGCGATGAGACACAGGTCCTCCATCTGCCAAAAGCCTATGTGTGGTATTAGCCAAGTCGCTTCACAATTTTCTTCAGTGTTTATACATATACTTGGGGCATCAGAAGAGTCCTGAGTTACAAGCACAGCCTTGTATTTCAATAGTCACAAAAGATTAATGGCTGGCATTTGAGCCACTGGTCTGCAGTTAGACAGGTCCAGCTTTTTAGCATTTAATAGAGACATGGAAAACAATTTTTAAGAAGCCATTTTTATGCAGATGAACTATACTTGATACCTAATGGCTTTGGGCTTGCTGAACTTTTGGAGGGGCCTTCAATAGTTGCCAAAGGTAAAACACAGGCCAAAAACACAGTTCAAGAAACCTTGTCAGCAGTAAAATATCTGATTATATGACTCAGTGGTTCAACTGACAGGGACTTTAAAATAACTCAGATAAATGACCAAGAATGGCCTAAAAATGAAATAAATAAAAAAAAAAAAAAGGAAGAAAGAAAGAAGGAAAGAAAAGATGTCAAGAAATTTTCTTGTTGCTGTGGGAAGGCGTCTCATCTTTTTGGTTTATGCAAGACCTTTCTGTCCCTGGAAGACTCCAGCATCACCTGCTAGCATTGCTGAAGCTAAGGTCATGCCTGCCTTTCCATTATAAATCCCTCCATCTCCCTCCCTTCTCTCTCTCCCAGCCTCTTTTTCTCCCAGAGTTTTATAACTCAGCTGTAAGAAATTGCTTCTGGCTGAAACTTGGCAGCAAAGGTTTGATTTCAGGCCAGGAATGATCCCCCTCCCCTCCTGATTTTCAAAACCCTTTTCTTTTGGTCAGATTTAAGCCGCAGAAGAGCAGAGCGGAGGGGGAGGGCAGCGCGGCGGATTCGGCACAGGAGCTGGCTGGCTCTGGCTGCTTTCATAATGCTTCAGCGGCTCTTTATTTTTCCAGCTGAAATAAGGGTGATTTCTGCATAATGTGGCAGGGATATTTTTGTGTATGTGTTTGTGTTTAAGCAGAAAATGGCTGAGTCATTTCTGCTCGAAAGCGATTTTGCTGTGTGAGCCGCTTGCTTTCTTTCTGGTTCTCCTTCATTTTTGTTTGTGTTAACGTATAAAAGGAAGGTCCAAAATAACGCTCTCCTCTTCGGGTCAGCAAAAAATGCCTTCACAAATGCTTGTGTGCGCGTCCAGAGTGCTCCTGTAGTGTTGGATCTGAACAGAAAAATTACAGTACTGATACCATTGTAACAATGATGACATAGTAAAGACCTGGGAGTACTTTAGGTGCTTTTCCTTGGATTATGAGAGGGCTTAAAAACCCAGACTAAAATCACATCTCATTGTGTGAACAGGAAGTGAGGATAAGTCCTGATTTAAAAGCTACCAGTCTAAAAAAAGAGAGACAAAATACGAGGAGAGGAGACGGACGGGCTCAGGGTAATGACCTCCATAAGGTCACCCAGTGGCTGTTGGCACATTTGAGCCCAGCAACAGCAGCAAGGGGAGCACCGTAAAGTAGCTGGAGGCCCACTGCTGCTACGTGTTTCGTGCTAATGTTATATCTACGCCTGCAGTGTTAAAGAAATGTGGCTGCTGGGTGGTGCTCACAAAAGGAGAGGTAGTGCTGATGTTAAAGATGGCTGCGCAGCCTCTTCTCGAACACCTGTAAGTGTTGTGGATGAGGGTCGTGCACTGATTCTCTGCCAAGCCCCAGCAGCCAGTTTATCTGCTCTGGGCAGTTTGTGACCCCAGTACTGCAGGTGCACCATCCAGCCTTCCAGGGACTTGAAAATACTACTTTTGTCTGGTGCTTCTATGAGGGTTTACTAGAAGGACATAATTGTCCAAAGCCTGCAGCAACACGGAGCGGGGTACTTGAGGAGGGTCAGCCTCATGCATCAGGTTGCCCCACAGCGTAGCACCTGCTGGCTTCAAATGCGTACGTTCCTCTCTAGACCAGGGAGTATTAAGCCACGTATCAAAAAAAACCCCATCAATTAGCGACCGGCTGTGAAAATACAGGAATCAGTGATTTCCCCACATGGTGTCAGAGGGCAGGAGAAGAGCCCTGCCTTGCTGGACCTGAGGCTTTGCTTTCCTCAACTGTGGGAGCATCTTTGCTGCTGCTTGCACAGCTCTGCCCTGTTGTCCCTGCAGCTGTCCCCTGCCATATGAGCGGGACTGCTGGGGACAACAGCCTTTGTACCCAGCACCGCACCCAATGCCTGCACTGAAAATGATCTTTAGGCCCCATGGAAAATATAGTATGTGGTCATCTAATTAAAGACTGTATCATAAAGCTTATACACAGTGGGGCCAATTATGGTTGCCCTGCCAACTTTAATTCTGGTATTTCCAAACTTCAGGCTTTGGAAAGTCTTTTGCTTCTGTTCAGCCTCGTGGTTTTTGTTTGTTTGCATCTATGTATTGCCCTCTGTCTCTGATCACACCACCCTCCTCCTCCTAAACATCCCTGTACTTCTGCAACCTCTTCCGCCATCCTTTTAACTCCCACCTCCCCACATCCCACAGGGCTACCGCTGCCTTCTCCTCCCCAACGCTTGGGCATGGAGCGACACACGGTTCTTGTTTCCAGTATTTGGAACCACAAATATTTGGGGTGGATCTGGAGAGAATAGTTTGGTCAACCCCTGCATCTGCTGCCCAGAGCACGGCCTGTGTGGAAGGAACCACTACTGAATTCAGCTGACTCAGCAAGTCTGAGAGGCGTGTGTGCAAAAGGAGATATTTTAGATATTTTCATGGAGGATAGAAGAAAGCATATTCTTGCTATCTTAGCAAGACCCCTGAGTCAAAGTCCCTCCTTCTTGCTGTGAGGGATACTGTGTACCCCTCAAACCACCACAATAGTTTGTGGTTTGAAATACCCAGTTAAAAGGACTTTTTTTAAAGGCACCTCTATACGAAGCCCATGTGTTTGTTAATGCACATCTGAAGGAAGTTATTACCTTTTTTTTTTTCTTTTTGCATACCACCATGATCTCCTGCAGGCACAAGGGATGAACCTGTCAGATAATTTAATCCATATGACACACTTTGAAAAAAGAGATATGTATGTTGGGTAGTGGATTATCTACACTCTTCTGTGATGTAGTCTTAGGTAGCCACTTCTTAAGAGCTGTCTCTTACTTGCAGAATCACTCTATATTGCAGTAAAGATCTCTGCAGTTCTCACATTTCCAAGAGGCAGCTGTTGAAGACATGAGGATTCAGACTGGATTCATTCAACCTGAGTTTAGGCGCTTAATTAATATGCCTAGATTAGGATCATGGTCATCAGAAAGCTTCCTCTACAGCCGACAGAAGCGTCTCCAGAAAGTGACTGGATTTACATCCTGGAGAGGCCTCTGTCACCCTCTTTAATGGTTACATAGATGAGGTACCTGACACAGGTACATTTGTTAAATAATTACGGAGCCTTCCTGCCCAGCTCATGCAATTGGACACCAAAGGGGAAGACAGCCTGGAGGGAAGCTGTAAGCAGGCACAGCCTGACATTTGATTTCAAAGCCTGTAAGGAGTCATCCCGGTGGACCGAAGTTTTGTATAGCTCAGGAATGCTGTTGTGTTCATTTTGCCTCTCGCTCAGAACTGTTAGGCTGCTCGCTGGCAAACCTCACCCTCTTGGGAAGCTGGACTGCCAGCTTTGGGCACTCAGAAATCGTGAGTCAGGTATCAGAACAATCATGTGACAGGTTTAAAAGCAAGGAGATGTTAAAAAAAAAAAAAAAAAAGAGGGAGAGAGAGAGAAATGGTTGGATTCTTCTGAGTTTCCTTCTGGTTTCTGAGGCTTTTAGGTTTGACTAAGATTCATGTTTTCCAAGCCTTGTCCTGCAACAGTGAGGTCTGGAAACTCAATTTTCTTCAAGAGAAAGCTGAGATTCTTGTGCAATGCATGTTTCCAGGAGCAGAGTCTTTAAGAAAAAAACTGAAATAACGTGAGATGTAATAAAAACCATTGAGGTTGGCAGTATTGCAGAAGAGATGGTAGGTTGTGGCTTTGTGAGAGCAGCAATGATGAGCGAAGCGTAAAGTGTCGGTCTGGACTTGAACTCTTGTGCTTATAGTGAACTGAGCTATGTGGGTTATGCCAGACTAGGTCTATAAGAATGTTGAATTTCCTCTTTTTCTATGTATTTAAACCCCTGAATTTTCCTTCACATCCTATCCAGAAATCTTAACACTTTTGTTTTGATTATTTAAAAAAGAAAAAATTGTCACTAAATGCTGCTCTATGTGAACAACTCAAAACTATTCCCTCTCTCTAATTAATTGACATTGGCATCGTATTTATTGGATGTGTTTTTAATATTCCTTCCCCATTTCTTTTTTCCAATAGGAGTGGCCAAATCAGCTATCCTCACTCAGCTCTTTTGTCATTTGTGGGTGGAAATTTACAGCTTCTGAAGCCGAGCAGAGATGAGACAGCGAGAGAAGGAGTCAGGATGTAGCTGGGAGATCACATCTTTGCAGTAACTGCTCTGAGCCCCAATGCAAAACCACAGATGTCCCCAAATGTGATCTGCACGCCTTGATCTCTACCCTGCTACAGGACAAATTTCCTGGGGGAGAGAGAATAAAAGGAAGAAAAGGCAGTAATTTAATGGGATTTAATCTTTTCATCGGCAGTGCTCAGTGCAGTGCTCAGTCTGACGGGAGAGGCAGTAATGCTGCACAGCCCCCACGAAGTTTGTGGCTGCATCGACCCCTACAGCACAGTACATCTCTATAAACATCTCTTCCCCGGCCTCTCTCAAACAGTAATTGGTAAAGAGCACTTTAAACCTGCTCCAACTGGCAGTAAAATCCTACTTTTAAAATATTGGATGGGGCAGCTTATTTGTATGTTTTGAACAATACCGCACGAGCAATTGTAGATGCTTTTGAGAAAAATTACATTGTGAAAAAGCCCCAGAGAATCTCTTCATGACCATTAGGATTTAATTGTGGAAGACAGAAGAGGAAAAAAAGCAAAGGACAAGTAATGGATCGTTATGACTCATGTTGCCTCAGAGGCTTTTTTTTCAGCTGGTGTTGTATGTATGGTTATTAAGTTATTTTATTATTAAATTTAGACTGACTTCTTATGGTAAATTTGGGCTTAAAAATTACCAGCCTGGTACCCATGAGATGTGTGTAAAAGGTGTAAAATATTGATAAAAGCATCCACTAAGGAGAATAGAAGAGTTAAACTAATGTAGAGGTAGTTTTTACACATATTAAACCCAAAGACAGAGAAAACCTTGGGGATTTACTGAAAAAAAAAAAAATCTCATTACCTAAAAGGCAAAATAACCTGCCTGAAGAAAAGTAAAAATTAAAAAGGAACAGATTTGGGGCTTCTACACCCAAAAAACCCCAAACAAAAACCCCCAACAAACCAAACCAAACCCCAAACCCCCCAAAACACAAGAAAAAAACCCCTCTGAAAATCAGGAATACTAAAATGTGGAAGTCTTGTTTCAGTCTAGATCTATATGAAATGCTTTGCAATCTTACCACTGTTTACGCCCCTCTGCCTCATTTCTGATTTTAAAGCAAAGTTTTTTCTCTCTTGATGAATCTCATTTTGTGTCCTTGATTATTGTTGCCCAGCATGTATTTCCCATTCTTTGGCCTCCCCTCTGAAGCTTAGACTGTAAATTGTTTTGAGGAGAGGGACTGTCTCTCATTATGTGCTATACGGACTTGAGCACCACAGATCTCCAAAGGTTCTAATTCCCAGGGAAAGATGCTGCCAAATTCTTTGCTGGTGGCCCACTTCTGATTTCAGTTTTCAGCTCAGGACTTCATTCCTTGTTGCAAATCCAACTTCTGGAACTATCCTCAGGCTTCCCAGGAGTTTTGCGGCCCCAGTGATGAGGGGTGGAGGTCAGGCTACAGGCAAATGGGGATAAGAGAAGGCAAAAAACCTGAAACAGAGCTGTGGGAGAGGCTCAAAAAGCTGTACAAAGGGGATGGGAGGAGTGAAAAATGGTAGATCTTCCTCCTGGGACAAGATGTTCCTCTCCATCCTGCTCCCTCCTTAGTAGAAACCAACACCTTAGCACCTCCCAGATCCTTCTTGGATGCAGCAAGTAATAATAGTAATAGCAGTAGTAGTAGCAGTAGCAACAGCAGCAACAGTAAGAATAGCAACAACAATTTATCTTCTTTTTTCCAGAGGCAATCCATCATCAGGTGAACCCAAGTGGACTCTCACTGTGGTGCCTTCTGAGGACCTTCTATATAGTGCCTTCATAGTAAATCTTTGTGGCCCGTCTTATCTGTCACTCTGTCAAGCGAAGGCTGCATCGATGCTAATAGCAAGGTTAAAAGTAAAGAAGGGAGCAATATCGCAATTATCATTCCAGGCACGTGGTGTAATTGTGCTGCTGGCTGCCGGCCATGCAGCTCTTGTGGTAGCAAACAGTACTTTCCCTCAGCAGTCCCAGCCGCCCTGTTTTCATATGGGCTGGGAAGGTCAGAAAAATCAATTAGCAATATCGGATGTTAACGAAAGCCAAGTCCAAATGCAACTTCAGAAACACTTTTCTGAAAGATTAATGTGTCTTTAAAAAACAAATGGACATCTGTATCGTTTTTCAGAGCTGCTTGTGTTTGCTGCTCGTGTTTGCTGCTTGTGTTTGCTGCTCCTACTAGAAAAAGCCGATGTTCTCACTCTGTACAGCAACACTGTCTCTTAGCTGCCGTACAATCGTACATCAGATGGGGATTGCTGAACTTGGTGTTGTCCATACAAAACACACAAAAATTAGCTCATCTCCAGCTGAGATAGTGTTTAGGAAGCAAACAGACACACCAGGTCGGCTGAAGACAGAGGCAGCAACAAGGTGTGATTGCAGGAGTCAGCTGCCATATCCATCATGATGTGCAGGTCTGACAAAGCTGCCAGACCCCAGGGTGAGGGACTGGGCTGACATAGTTCAGGTTTTATAGTTAGACCAGGGAATAAACCTCAGACTTTTGAGGTTTATTGCCAATGTAGTGCTACCTTGGGCAAGTCACCTTCCTTTTAGTGGTCTCTAATAGCAATATCTGGCAGGGGCATTGTAAAGTTTAATGAAGTGCGTCACTATCCTACTGTTAGAGATGTCGAAGACTGTAAAGGGTCATTACAGTCATTGTCATCTGGGACATCAGTCTTCAAATGCTTTAATCTAAATTGCACCTCTGCTTTCTAAAATAAATATTTTATTTCTCTCATTCAGGAATGTACAAAGTAAAATACAATCTTGCTGCCCACAAGCCTTATTTAAAGTTGTACATAATATATTTGTTAGATATTCATACTCTTTTCCTCACTGTTTCCTTTTCTCATTATAAGGGAAACGATTTAGAACTGCAAAAGCTACTCAAATTGTCCCCTGGGCTCATCTTTGAATTTTCCTACCTAGCTGTATCATTCAATTAGAATTTTGCTCCTTAATAGGTGTTTTATATTTTAATGTGATGAACACCAACAAAACCACACTGGGCAAAAAGACAAGTTCTGATGACTCGCTAAGAAAACAGTGCTACATTTCCTAGTCTGGGACCGCGGTGGGTGCACAAACCACATCTGCTCCAGTCATATCTGTGCCACTTGCAGATCACGCTGTGTAAAGAAGACAAGAAAAGTTGCCACCCAGCTGATGCGCTTCTTTTTCCTGATCCCCTGCAAAGACAATAGCAAAAAATCACTTAAATTGTTTCTGTAATTTATTGAACTAAGTGGGAACATGATCTCTAGTGAAATGAGAAAGGAAAGATCAAGTAGGTCAATCATGGACCTTTGAGGACCCAACCACAACCTTTTAGATCCCATCATGCTGAGCAATGGTTGAACATGCCCACGTAACAAGAAGCCTTGTACTCAAATGTGGAGTCACCAACCACACTAGCATGGCCTAGAAGAAACTTGCTTAGGGGTAAGTTTCATAGGAAGATCATTAACAGCTACCATTAGGTGGAGGTTAAGAGTATTGTGTCTCCTTGGAAAGCTTCTTTTTCAGAAGGATTATTTCCCCTCATTTCTTTATCAGGGAAGTATGCAAAAAAAAAAAAAAAGAAAAAAAAAGAAAAAAAAAAGAAAGAAGAAAAAATGTTTCACATGTCTTTGAACGACTTGATTACCATTATTCAAATATATCACTGTCTCAAGATGCTCAAAAAGTCCAAAGCCTCTGGCTGGAAAAGGCTGGAAAATGATCATTAGGAACACAGCTCATTTCTGTAATGTAGGGCCAACCCTGATAATTTGTCATAAATTACATTATCCTGGCTGGGGAATAAACAAAAACTGTACACGACAGCTAGTGAACTTAACACCATTTAAAGTTAAACTTTTTTTCTTTACCAATCATACATGTACAAGAAGAAAGCATCAGACTACGGAAAGAACTGCAGCAAAAACTAGAAAAAAAGAAAGAATTATCCTATTTTCACCCAGTAGGGTACAGATTGTCAGTCGTCTTCGGCATCCCTGGTGCAATTTGGTTTTGGTCAGTCCAGTAAAACAATCGTTCCTTTAACTATAGCAAAGAGCAATTTACTGATTATCTGTTTCCTAAAAGCATTGAATGCTGATATCCTGTTCCATTTCCTGTCAGATAGTCACTTGCAATTAGATACAGGCAGTGGGAATGTAATGTGAAATGGCTATTTTGTTCTGAAACATGGCACTGTGCCTGTGCTCTTCCCCATCTCCTTAAGCAAAGTTCAAGCGCCAAAATGAAAGGCGCGTTTAATGCCAAAGGTGATTCAAGTTCAGGCCAAAAATAATTCCAGACAACTCAATTCTGAATTATTTTCCTTCTAAACATTTTTTTGGGAAATGGAAATACTGCCGGGTGTTTGAGGCTGGGATGCTAACAGCAAAACCTCTTGCAAGCTATTCAAATGTCAGCCACTATTGTGTACAAAGTCCTCCGTATCACTGTGGAATTTGGAAGAGGAAGCCAACAGAGCAGCCAGATTTACAGTGTACTTGCAGAATTTTCCAGAAACTCTAGTTTTCTTTTAAAAAAATAAAAATGCTGTGAGAATGTTCTCTTCCTATAACATTTTTGCCAGCTTCCAGGAAACAGTTTGCGCACATAAAATGTATTTACTGATATTTGATTTTGTAAAATTGCACTTCAAGAAGACAGACAACCTAGATAACTTAAACTTGAAGTTAAGAAATTATGGGTTAAATACTTTGTGTGAAATAAAGTACATAGACAAATCCATATTTGTATATTTGAAGAATCTTGCTTTTCTTGTATACTAGTGCAGAACACCCTTAGACCTTTTCCTTTTTTTCTTGTTATGTAATGCCTAAGCCTAGTTATTTCAAATGGCTTCTGAGGCACAGCAGGGGGATTTGTTGCTCACAATGATGATATTTTGAACCACATGTCCAACAGAGATGAAACATGAGGCCATGGACTGGTTTCCCAGCCTCTTCAGTGTGAATTTTTGGATAAGTCCTTCCATCTGAATAGACTTTAAAGA
The DNA here is from genome assembly GCA_013401315.1 of Balaeniceps rex. Lineage (NCBI taxonomy): Eukaryota > Metazoa > Chordata > Aves > Pelecaniformes > Balaenicipitidae > Balaeniceps > Balaeniceps rex. Next base: position 37,407 of record VYZW01059610.1, on the reverse strand, counting down.
CAGAATGGCTTTGGAGACAGGGCTGTGATATGTGATACAGGCCAACCACGGTCCATGGAGGGCCCTCAAAATTAGATTTGGGGTTTTGAATTAGATTAGATAGTACTGTGTTGGAGTCACGAAAAGGACTGACAAACCAGTGGTTTTGGCCCTAGCTGCTAGAGAAAGGTCCTGATGAAGGTGATATTTGAAGTTTTCTGACCAATTTATTCAATCTCTGTACAATGGAATATCTGAGCACAAAAGTGACGGAGGGAGAAGAAAAAAGAATTTTTTATCATGTTCTTCTCTGGCAGGGAAGGGTGAAGCCTTCTGTCCACCTGAAAAGACTGCTATTTTGTCTGAAATGCAAGAATAGCCAGGATCCAAAGACTTTGTACCTTCTTGATTGCAGTCAAGTATGGAAAAGACGCAGAATCATAATGGGGAAATGACCCCTTCCAAGGACTTTGAAGATAAATGCCCTCCCTGGCAGGCTTCTTGGGAAAGAGTAAACCAAAGAGCCAGAGGTTCAAGACCAAAATACTAAATGAACATAAACTAAGCCTGAATGGAAGGTATAGAGGCAACATGCAAAAAATGTTCTTGGAGTAACCACACCTGACAGAGGCAGGAAAGCTGACAGAGTGATAGTCTGCGTGAAGCTGTTGAACAAAGCATCTAGTCCTGAAAGCAGCTCCAGATGGTATACAGTTATGGAGGTTGAGAGGACAGTGGGGATTTCCATCTTTGCTGACACCAGAGAGCCTTGGGATTAGGACCAAGAGGAGTCTACCTCTAAGACTAATGCCACGGGGGTGCAGTGGTGTGATGGGTGCAGCGACACACGCTCACTCTGACACTCTTCTGAGCTGGCTGCACCTGAGTACCTCCAGCAAGAAACTGTGGAGCTCTGTTTCATGCAGTGCTGAGCCTGAGTGAAGATGCAGTATTGAGCATTTGGGGTCCCAACACCACCAGTGAAAACAGCCAATTTGTGCGCTGGAACTGGCTTGTCTCTGGCTGGCTAATGTGCATCGTTCTACTTCTCCAAGACATACTGTCAAAGAGTCTCAGCAGGGAGACCTGTGAGAAAGCTTTATAAATAATAATACTTGAAAGAAAGATAGAAATCTATTCACCAAAATGGAATAGAGAGCATGAAACAAAAACTCATTAAAAATGTATGACCGGAGTAATAAGACTAGCTTTGTTTTGGCATTGGCAGCCTGCAGAAAAATAAGGAGGGAGAGAATCATATTACACAGATGAAAAGGAAGGGAGGCAGAAAAATGGATTAAATAGATAGCTATACACTTTAGTTTTAAGGATTATCATTGAAAACCATATAAATCTAAGAACATTAAAAATCAGGAATGCCAAAAGGGGCAGTTGGATGATGCAGAATTAATTAAGGAGAGGGAAAGACAAAGACAGAAACTGAACTTCACAGAAAACAGAAAGGAGTGTGAAATCTGCTGATTTCAGTGAAATCAGCATCTGGATCTCCTTGCCAAGAGGACAGAGAGAAGAGATGTGAGCAGCTATTCGGAGACTCTACGTAGACTACATTGCACTGTTACTGTCAAACTAGTCTTGCACAGTCCTGAGAAATGTTTCCCAGTCTTTTGAGAGCTGAGGCCCCCTTCAGAAAGATGTAGCCACCCACATCCCCACCTTGTAGCCCTGCCAGGTGTTGTGCCAGATGTTTTCCAGTTGGCATCTGCCCTAACCACCCTTTCCTTCCTGCACCGAGGAGGGCTGGTGAACTGGTGAAGCTATTACCAGATTGCGACACTGCCTTTGATTTTTTTTTAGGACAAGTAAACAACTAATTTTTTTTAAGAAATGGCAAAACAGTCATCCATATTTCCTAGATAGGAAGGTCATTACGATCCTCTAACCTGACCTGGGGCATACTACAGGCCATGAAACACCACCATTTCTGCACTTAGCACATCAAGTCTCTCAGTGCTAACTGGCATTTCCCATTAGCTCCACTGCCAGGCTTTCTGGCTCCTGTTTACTTCTGCCTATCAGTACAGCGGAGCAGGCAGACCCATTTTACATGGCAAAAAATCAGCTCAGAAGGAATTAGCCGGTAAGCCTAGATTATAGCTACTGCTGAAAAGTGCCAACTGGTGGCTTCTGGAAAACTTCTTCAGCCACAGTCACTATTAGTTTGTCATGCTCCCTGGTGCTTTGAATAAAGCAAGACATTAGCAGGTGGCATCTGTGAAGAACTCGAGACTCCCTGTTATGTTCGTCTCTGAAAGAACGTTGAGTCGAGCAGCTGCTTCTCCCTCTGGGCTGCCTCCCTGCTTCCCGAACTGGGAGCACCCCAGGGCAGGTTAACCACCCAGCACCAAGGGTTGAAGTGATCAGGCGCTCTTGGTGAGAGATAAAACCTCTGCTCACTCGAGTAAACCCATGATATATGAGCCCATGATATTAGATGGTCTGGAAAATAGGATCTATCCTTCTCTTTTTTGCCTCAGCAGAATATAGCACCGCCATGCCCTTTGCTGTCCTCTCCTTCACACAGCTCCCTTCACTTCTGAGTTTTGTCAGGATGGTAGATGAATATTTTCTTAATTAAGCCAGAGCCAAAACCCAACTTTGTTCACATGGACAGAGAAGATTAAAACAGAACAATTGAGGTTAATAACACATTACCTCGTTGTGAACTTCAGAAATGAGCTAGCTTGATTCCAAAATACCTCGGTAATTCTTTGAATGGATTACAGCTTCTTTTTAGGAGAGAAAACAAACCCAAATCCTCCTTGGCTAGGTTTACCTCTCTGTGTCACATTCTGCAGTTTCATGTTGAGCCAAAACCCCCAGGTTTGCTGTAGTCAGATTATAGAAACTAGCTTAAATTTGGATCTGGGAGCTGAAGTCACTGTGTGACTTTGAGCTGACACTATGCTGCCTAAAGTAGCTGAAGGATGAGGGCTGGAGAACCGAAGCAAGGCAGGTTTTAAAAGCTGAAGCAGAAGTGAGTTGTGAATCCAAGGATAACAGCGCCCGTCCTCAGATCCACTCTCGCCGACACTTGCCCTTCTGCATGCAAGGCCAAAGTCAGTAGTTATCTGCTGAAGTATTCTCAATGACAGCTTTTCAGCCTGACATGGACTGTGTTTGGAGGTCAATAAAGAAACACTGCATAAGATTTTACCGCAAAGATAAAAGGTCCTAGAGTCTGTGTCTAGAGGAAGAAAATCAGGAACAGGCTGGGTTTTAAGTTTTTAAATACCTAGGAACTACCATGGTAATCCTAGCATAGCCAACACCCAGCTTAATATTACATGCTCAGAGTGTCTTAAGAAGAGCAGATTCATTTAGATCAACTCCAAACCTCATCTCTATGAAGTATCATCCTTAGTCGTTCCTTGCAGTGAATTCTTGTGATGAAATGACATCTGCAGCCCTGTCTGCTTGGAGGATGTTTCCAGTCTCTACACCATCAGTTGCCAGTGTGTCTCCCACAGCAGCAGAGACACTCAGTCTCTACGTTGAACACATCATGCACAACATGGTCAGTGTCCAGATAGCTTGTTGGCAACAGTTAGAAATAAATGCACAAGGAAATGATTGTTTGTAAAATAATACAGGTCAGAAGCCCCAGTCTAAATCTGGCTCCTGTCTTGCTGCATGTACAGGGATAGATAATCTTTTTATTTTAGAAAGTTTACTGCCAAAATAAGCAAGGTAGGCAAATGGTGGGGAACAAAGGTTTGGTTTTGTTGTCACAAGTTAGGAAAGACTGAACCTACTGTTTTTCACCTTTATTCCATACTGTTGCCCCAGCTATAGGGCCTCAGAGCATCACAGTAATTGCTTTTATTCCAGTTTTGCCCATGTAAAGGCCCCAAAGTCTTTCCAGAAAAAATCAGTAGGCTTCCTTGCTAAGTTTACATTTTGATGAAATGACTTTTTTTTACAACAATGAGAAAAACAAACAAAAAAGCAGAACTCCTCAGTCATCTCTGGCTAAAGCTCACTCTGCACTACCAGCTTGATTTAGAAATGTTTCCTGGAACTCCTTCATTTCTGCTCTGCTCTCTGATGCGTGGTCTTCTGTGAGAAACATGTTTGTTCTCCAGGAAGTTTTAGCTAAATCAGAGTAGGCATTTTTGACTAGGAAAAATGAGAGGTTTTTCATTCTCTTTTTGATTTTGGGGGAGGGAAGGGAAAAAAGAAGGAATTAAAATTAGGGGTCTCAGAACTAGTGTAAACTAGCCTAAATATTTTTTATATGTATATATATATACACACAAATATAAAATATTTACTTCATTTCTGGCTAAAATCTCTGACTATTTACCCAGGAAGCTGATTCATTCATTTTGATGCAATCTGCAGCAAATACTTGGACCTCTGAGAAGTTTTAAAAACTCAGTACTATTTACAAATTTTTTCATAGTGCAGTATGATATGCAGATGATATGCAGATGAGTGCAGTATGATATGCAGATATCGGGGCAACCCCCGATATCAATACAGGTTGGGAGATGAGGGGATTGAGAGCAGCCCTGCAGAGAAGGACTTGGGGGCACTGGTGGAAGAAAAGCTGGACATGAGCCAGCAGTGTGCGCTTGCAGCCCAGAAGGCCAAGCGTATCCTGGGCTGCATCAAAAGAAGCGTGGCCAGCAGGTCGAGGGAGGGGATTCTGCCCCTCTACTCGGCTCTGGTGAGACCCCACCTGGAGTACTGCGTCCAGCTCTGGAGCCCTCAGCACAAGAAGGACATGGAGCTGTTGGAGCGGGTCCAGAAGAGGGCCACAAAAATGATCGGAGGGCTGGAGCACCTCTCCTACGAGGACAGGCTGAGAGAGTTGGGGCTGTTCAGCCTGGAGAAGAGAAGGCTGTGGGGAGACCTTCTTGCGGCCTTTCAGTACTTAAAGGGGGCCTATAGGAAAGATGGGGACAGGCTTTTTAGTAAGGCCTGTTGTGACAGGACAAGGGGTAATGATTTTAAACTAAAGGAGGGTAGATTTAGGCTAGATATAAGGAAAAAATGTTTTACACTGAGGGTGGTGAAGCACTGGAACAGGTTGCCCAGAGAGGTAGTGGAGGCCCCATCCCTGGAAACATTCAAGGTGAGGTTGGACGGGGCTCTGAGCAACCTGACCTAGTTGATGATGTCCCTGCTCACTGCAGGGGGGTTGGACTAGATGACCTCTAAAGGTCCCTTCCAACCCAAAGCATTCTATGATTCTATGATTCTATGATACTTGTGGAGTTTGTAATTGTTGCTGAGATCTCTGGTGGAATTTGCACATTCTGCCAGATAAACTGCTTTGATGCTCTAATTTCCTCAAAGTTTACTAACACAGAAATTGAATTAAGTGTATATAAGGTCTGGTACTGATGCCACCCATGTAAATTTTATAGTCAAGTTTGAATACAATGAGATTAATTCTGATTTATTTTCATACCTGTGAAATAATAGCCAGGCATTTAATTATACAATCTTTGCATCAATTAATTATTTCATCAGAACTTGCTATAATCAAGAAGGAAGTCAGGGAAGAAAGGACTATGTTGCACTTTCTGTTATACTTGCAAATGCAGCAATTAGTAGAGACAGAGACTCCTGAATAAATAAAAATTTACTGGTGGCCTCTCATCTATACATATTTAAGACCCTTTTATGATTTGAAGGAAGCAATTGATTTAGACCCAAGTAAGAGTCTGCGCTATGACCACCTCTGAAATGTCTGCAGTGAACTTCCAGCTCTACTCCAATGTGCAAAGTGATTTAGCCACAATTTAAATGCTATATTGCATTCATTCCAAACACTTGGCTACATCTCAATAACCTCATCTAAACAAACGCTTTTTCCTTTGTGTTATGAATTCTCAGAGAAAGAGAGAAAGACTTGGTTTTCTGAAGAGAAGCAGTACGTGGAGATTGGTACCTCCTGTGACAATAAACTGTGGCTGTTGCCCTTCCACCGAGCTGTCACATTCGCAGGTGAGATCCTGGGACTCCAGGAGTGGCTGCAGTCTGCTGGGAGGAGATGAAAATGCTTTCATTTGCATTTTGGGTCCAAGCCAGATGGCAGTGATGTGTGGGTCAGGCATGATGTGGCTGCTCACAGTGTCTTGTAGCCACTTACCTACCTCAGCTCCTTGGCCAGTGAGGGACTTGAGGACACATTTAAAAGTGCAACTTAGGCATGCACTTAGATGTTTTCTTAATCAGGATTGGATTTCATTGCATGCTTTTCTAAACTAGTGCCTATGATCTTTCTGTTGCTGTTGATAAGACATCTTCTATAAGCTATGCAACAGAGGCCCAGTCCTCTGAGACTCTTGTCGTGCTCCCTCCCAAATGACTGAAGGAAGTAACAAATGTCCAGATTTCTCTAGGACTGGGATTTTAATCTTTCTTTTTGTTTATTAGGTGTTTGCAAGTCTATGTAAATGTAATAAAGCATGGGACTATACCATAATGACTGAAAACATAAATATTTAAGATGCTTGTGCTGTGGAAGACATTTATCATGGCGGTGGAATTGCAGTCAATTTTTATTTCAGAGTAGACTGTCTAGAAACCGATGGCACATTGAGGATAGATGTTCATCTTGCACTCCATAGATTGCCCCAAACTAATGCTTTAAAGTGAGCTGTTTGCTAGATAAATCTTCTTTATCATCTGTTTGTTTTGACAATGTTACTCTTTTCATCTTCAAAGCTCCATCTGTCTGTCCTCCATTAAATTTACCAATGGAAAAAAAATCAATAATCTATTACTCTCCAGATGACCCCTTTGTTACATTAGAAGGAAATGCATGTTTGTCTGGGTACGTAAGGGGGCAAGGGGTGTGTGCACTTGAGATTTCAAAACTGCCAAGTGCCAACTGAGTGTCACTTGCACCATCTATGCAACCTATAATTTACCCTTTAAGGAAAGACCAGCATACCGGTGGCACTGTGAAAGTGAGAAATGACAGCGGTAGTAATCAGCGTCTTAGTTTGTCTTTACCTGCAAGGCCATGGTGGGAGTCTTTGGCAGCTGTTAGTAAAGGAAGAGTAGAAGTTTCCCCACAAAGACCTTCCCTTCAGTTGTTTTCTGTCCCTTCCTTATCAGTACCCTTTGCTCCCACAACTTCCACTGTGACTAAGCAAACCCCAAAGCTCTGCCCACATCTCAGCTCTCCAGAAATGGGTGCCTGCTGCTGCAGGGCAGAGGCAGCCACTGTGCGGCTTCTTTCTTGCACTGTCACCTCATGACTGGGGGAGATGTCAAGTGGTGTAACTGGAAATTAGACTGTGGAAACAACTGTTGCAGGCTTTACGCTTCCCCTTCCTCCCCTGCTAAACCTACTCTTTCTGACTCAGCAACAGTGAGAACCTGCCCCTCCCCATAACTGAGTACATAAATATACTTTTTCTGCCTCGATTCAACACACAGGGCAGTGGGATATAGAATGAAAAAGTTTCAGGTACTGTAAGCTTCCTACGTACCTTTTCCTACATAATCCAAAGCATTGAGCCTGTAGATAAGAAAAGAGCCTGCTGGGATCATGGTAAAAAAAAAAAAACCTGTTTATGCTGCTGTTCACTACTGTACCTCAGAGAACCCTGATGGATCATGTACTTGCAAATAATGTTTACTCCAAGGAGAAAACTTAAAAAAATTCTCACCTATTATTATGCACAATGAGGTTACTTCACTAGTTCTGGGTATAATGAAATGGTTCTTGATTAAAAAAAGATCTGCTATTTTTGTCTGCTCAGATGACATTAAGGATGTAAAACCATGGAAATTTACCAGCAAAAAAGTCAGAAGTTCATTCAGCTGCAGACATCAGAGACAAGCCAAAACCAAAAGCTGATATCCAGCACCCCTCACTGAATTCAAATAAATAAGACTTCTCCTAATTTCAACTAATCCTTTTAAGTACGTGGATCCAAACAAGCTTAACAAGTGTCTTCCACTGTTACCCATGTCCTTAACTCCTGCTGAGGTCGATGTCTGTGTTTACTGTCTTTATTGAGATGGCCCTTAGTCTGCAGCCCAGACCAGAACCACCCACCAGACCTTCACTAAGGTCCTCTGTTGGATTTAGGTGTAGCTGGGATGTGCCTGCCAGAGCATGTGGGAACATGCAGGCAACTTTTTGCCTCACATGTTGCTGCTCAGCACTTTTTTGTCAACATGCAAGCTGCAGGCTATCTACAAAGTTGCTGTGTGGGTGGAAGGTAAACTAGACATGGATATAAACATGGACACCACACTTTAGTGTTGCATAGACACAACTAATGAGACTTGGGGGCACACACTAAGGCTAAGTGAGGAATAGCTACTCATTCCAATGACTACATTTCTAATGAATAAATAATGTTTGGCCAGGAAAGGAGAAAGAGCTTGGCTGAGTCTCAAGCCTTGTTCTTTGGGCTAAGGTTCAAATTCCTACACCAGTAGTTATTCAGAGAATGCAGAATAGCTTTTCTAGGAGATGCTAAAACGCAGTCAACTGAGAGCACCAAATGGACTGCTAAGCTAGGCAACCAAGTAACTGGGCAGCCAGGTCCAAAGCTGTGGTCTGGGTATAGATTTGGGGCTGGATGTCCTGACCTCAGCAGATGCCCTCACAATAGCACATTGGCTTTCCTAGAGGAGGGAGAAGTGTCTCTCTTTCTCTTTGGCATTTTAACCAGAAATCCTATCCTACCATGGAAACCTTTCTTATGAAAATTTCATCAAAACTGGCATATTACCAAGAAAAGTCTCCATTTCAACGAACTGGCATTTTCCAATGATAAACTATGTTTCTGGAAAATACCCAAATAACTCTACTGCTTGGCACCTGTTTAAGTTGCTAAATATTGAATCAAGTGGCTCACATTACCATGGAACACCATAGCATTTTTCATTATATGATACTTGGAAAAAGGCAGCTATTATCAGAGGGTAATTTTTGCTGTGAGTCTCTCTTTTGTAGTACCAAAGAGCACTCTGAGCGGTGATGATCAGACCATTAAGCATGTGAGACTCCCACTGCATGGTCAAAACCCTCAGGCTTTGGTTGCCCAAGATGAAGCATTAGCAGCAATACCTGCCCAAGGTATCTGTCCCTTTCTGCTCTCACTCCCACATAATCCTTGACACGTTTTTTGCACCCCTCTTGTGATGAACTCCACTAGGGAATTTAAACTGGTTTTAGAAAAAAAAGTCCAACATGTTTCTGTGAAAGTGGGCTTGGTCCACCACAGCTTCACAGACATACACAGCCCACTGTACTGGGTTTGCATGGAAAGATTTTGGTAGAGAGGGGCTTCAGGGGTGGCTTCTGTGAGAAGCTGCTAGAAACTTCCCCTATGTCCCATAGAGCCAGTGTCAGCTGGCTCCAAGATGGACCCACCGCTGGCCAAGGCCGAGCCAATCAGCGATGGTGGTAGTGCCTCTGGGATAACGTATTTAAGAAGAGGGGAAAAACCCTGAAAAACTGCAGCTGGAGAGAGAAGTGAGAATATGTGAGAGAGGTCAGTGAAGAAGGAGGGGGAGGAGGTGCTCCAGGTGCCAGAGCAGAGATTCTCCTGCAGCCCATGGTGAAGACCATGGTGAGGCAGGCTGTCCCCCTGCAGCCCATAGGGGTTAACGGTGGAGCAGATGTCCACCTGCAGCCCGTGGAGGACCCCATGGTGGAGCAGGTGGATGCACCCGAAGGAGGCTCTGACCCTGTGGGAAGCCTGCTCTGGAGCAGGCTCCTGGCAGGACCTGTGGACCCGTGGAGAGAGAGGAATCCACGCTGGAGCAGGTTTTCTGGCAGGACTTGTGACCCCGTGAGGGACCCACACTGGAGCAGTCTGCTCCTGAAGGACTGCACCCCATGGGGGACCCGTGCTGGAGCAGTTTGTGAAGAACTGTAGCCCATGGGAAGGACTCACGTTGGAGAAGTTGGTGGAGGACTGTCTCCCGTGGGAGGGACCCCACGCTGGAGCAGGGGAAGAGTGTGAGGAGTCCTCCCCTTGAGGAGGAAGGAGTAGCAGAGACAACGTGTGATGAACTGACTGCAACCCCCATTCCCCGTCCCCCTGTGCTGCTCAGGGGGAGGAGGTAGAGAAACCAGGAGTAAAGTTAAGCCTGGGAAGAAGGGAGGGGTGGGGAGAAGGTGTTTTTAAGATTTAGTTTTTATTTCTTATTGCCCTACTCTGATTTGTTTGGTAATAAATTAAACTAATTTCCCCTAGTCGAGTCTGTTTTGCCCGTGATGGTAATTGGTGAATGATGTCTCCCTGTCCTTATCTCGACCCACAAGCCTTTCGTTATATTTTCTCTCCCCTGTCCAGCTGAGGGGAGTGATAGAGTGGCTTTGGTGGGCACCTGGTGTCCAGCCAGGGTCAACCCACCACAACCACACAACTGAGGAAGTCCAGCAACAGGTTGGAAACAAATGCAGGTGTGAAAAGGGGCAAAGCAGCCTTATGGGGGCCTCCTGGCTGGAGGCAATCAGCAAGTCTATGGGGCAGAAGACCAACGATAAAAAGTGTGACATTGCTTCTACCTCAGGTAGGTATTTGATGTAAAGATCTGTTCCAGCCTCTTCCTGTAGGCTTGATTCAAAACCCACCAATGTCCACAGGAATCACTTTTACTGACTTCGGGAGTTCTGGTCTCTAAAGTTATTCTGTTTTCTAGCCTGTCAGTAAGAGCCAAACCAAATTATGTTTGCTTTTGGTAGGACTGAAATAACAAATCCCTGAGGATATTTTCTTGTTTTCTTCAGAGATCATGAAGATTCCTTACTCAGCTGTAAACCTCAATGGTGAGATTCATCCTAATTTTATGTATCTAATGTCTTTACATAACTAATGATTGGGCATGATTCATCTCAGCTACCTGAGATGTCCACTTTGGGATGAGATGAAAGGCACCCCAGGCAACATTGATTCTGTTGATTACCTCCCACCTGACCATTACAGATGAATCCTCTTCCAAGTGTTGGAAGTAGAAAACAACATCTCTTCACAGTCATGTTAACATTTGTGCCATGGAGCTCTTAACAAGTTTCTTGATGACTCACATGGCATAGCTTCAAAGGAGTGAGGCATGGCTAGTCTGAAATGCTTATTTTCTATCTGTTTATGCACACAGATACAACACAGAACTACTTAAAATACATATGTGCAGACAGCCCATTTTCTTCCATAATCTGTAGACTCTGCACTACAAAGGCTTGACTCCTTGATGCCTGGGCACCCTGTAGGGTCACTTAAATTGCTGCAAAGTGGATGTTTACTCCTGTTGTGAGTTTTACATCTGCTTAGAACAGCTGTGAATGGACACATTTAGTACAGGGTGGCAGAGAACTGAGTCCTCCGGAGTTTTATTCTCTTTGACTGCAGATTTTTTCTCCCCTCAGTGCACAGATACAGTGAGGGATTTCCAGTGGTCAATCAAAATGTTTATTTAACACAACGAAAATCTGAGGAGAGAAACATTCCCACTGACAGCAAAACACGTGACTAACTCAGGGCAGGTCTGACAGAATCATCAAGAAATCATGAGATACATAAATACAGGTGAATTTCCTTCCTCCTCTCTCCCATTTCAACAGCTAGAAATTAAATGGAAATGGTTATTTAAAAAAAAAATCCTGTGTCACATCTATTGGCTGTAGGGCAGTTGGAGGCTAATGTTTTCTATTTATTCCCACAGCATGTGGAAGATAAGCAATGGCGCAGCAGGACATGGTGCTGTGGAAAGACTCCCTGCCATTTCCAGCTGGTACCCTGGATCAATGTAAATTCATTGACCTCTCTGCTACGGCTGCTAACGTGACTTCTTGTGTTGTGGGTTCCTATTCACTGGAAAAGGGACTCTTCTCTTCAGGGTGGCATATTGTGCAGAGTTAGGATGCCCCGCCGAGTAAGAAATAAATGAATGGCTCTTCCATAGTTTGTTCTCTCTCTCCTTGCTGGTGGGATAATGATAGTTTTAAATTACTGTTATTACCTTAATGACCTGTTGCTCGGTGAGGAGAATAACGTGAGATTTATATTAGTACTGGCAAACGGCAAGTGTCCAGTTCCACTCAGATGCCGGAGGCTGCAGAGACACGGTTTGGCCATTGACAAAGCCCTCATGCTGGTGGACTTTCATGGTAGGCAGGTTTCTCATTCTCTCGGAAGTTTTCAGGGGCATCCCAAAATGCAGAAGTTGAGTTCTTGTAGATAATATAGGCCTTTTCTGCTCAAATAGGACAAACACTGAGCAATTCAACTCTTAGTTAGGAACTTTACCACAGAAACCAACAGGATTTAGTGGTGTTGATAGGATGGAGATTTTAAAAGGTTTTTGTCAAAGCTTTGCCACTATGTTTAAATTTGGGGCAATGTTCAGCAGTAAGCCAATAAAGTGAGCCCAGAGTAGCATGTCTGCAGAGAGCTGTGAGGCTAAGATCCTTGTGCTCTTCTGTACCAAGGAAACATCATGGAAGGTAAAAAGCATTGCAAAAGGTCGTTGAAGAGAAGGCAAGGTCGGGGTTCATGTCACCTGAATTTGAATGTGGCACTTATCTTACACCACACAGAGGTTAACATCTGGGTTAGTCCTTGTGTCTTGACAGGTTTACTTTCCAGCTCTGACACCTATTCCCAGATGCAATGAACTGCCCCATGAAAATTCCCATTTCTTTTCACTGACTAGTGAGAGAGGCTAAAGAGTTCAGCCGCAGACATCTACACTGAAGGCCTGATACTAGCCAAGGTAGCGTTTAATATAACAAGTAAGCTAGCAGAAGCAGCAGCTTATGGAGGTGGGAACAGGATCTAAGATAACACTATTAGCACCAACCCCTCCACAAGACTGTGCTGCCCCTTCCAAAGGGAACATCACTTTTCACTGCAAGAACTTGATGCAGCAGAAGTACCACTCTTGCAGCTGAAATCTCACAGTAGCTCCCTGCAATGGTGTGTGGATAATATATCAAAGGCAGGAAAGGCTGGAGTCTGTGGGGCTCACAGAGGCAAGTGCAAAGTCGCTTTCTGCCCATCATTTTCTGCAAAGACTCCAAACCAGGTTAATGGTTGGCTTATTTCCAGTTAGGAATTTGTAACGGTTGAGTCATTGCTGCCAGAGCTAAGTCTCAACCTGAGGGAAGGTTTTTTGGAAAGGAAATCCTTGTTAGTAACTACTGAAAAACCTCAGTCTCAGCAAAAAATAAAATCTAATTTCTGTGGGGAGAGCAAGGGTTAAAAACATATGTGGATATTTCTTTGTCACACTGCTTTTTTTGGGACTCTAATTTCTCCTGCCCCTTCCAAGGCTCCCTTGGGAAGCACTGGATGCATTTTCCTTGGAAGTCAAGGCAGAAATGTGAAAGTATGAGCATAAAATAAAAAGCTCTTCAGTCAAAGGATTAGTTCACAGCGAGAGTGAGTGGAGTACATCCTAAACATATAAATATCAATGAGACCTCTCTAATATGCCTTGATATGCAGTTGTACGCCATCTATCAAAGGTGTTAAAGAGACAGCTAAAGTGAGAAGAAAAACCCTTAAGTTGAATAAAGTAAAAGTCACAGATCAAACCTTATTAACACCTGTCACTTACAACACCCACGTCAGAGGAAGAAATTAGCACCTCCTGACACAAATCCCACGTGTACAAAAAGCAAGTAACGCACACGAAAAGGCACGAAAAGGCACAAAAAGGGATGAATATTAAAGCAATCCCTCAAAGGGAGGATTCATCTCCTGCTTCTAACTACGCATGAAGCAAAAAATAAAATGCCTATAGAGAAAATTTATAGGCAGAAAGCAGCTGGGTACACCAGGGACCAGAGTCAAAGCGTGGAAGCTGTGAAGAGCAGATGAAGAAGAGCTCAGTTTGATCAAATGTGGATGAATAAATATCAGCGAACTGGGAAATAATGAATACTTAGATGAGTAATGAGGCTAAACACTGATTTAAAACTAAGTGCCGGTTTAGAAGGAAAACCAGTCTTTTTAAAGAACCAACAAAAAGCAAGAGGCTGAAGCCAGAGCAGTGACAAATATTGCTGTGACAGAAAGCCCCTACAGTAGTCTGGTCGGATAGAGATAACAGAGGTAAATAACTTTAAAGTCATGAATTTAAGGGATGTGTGTGCTATTTTCTCTCTCCTTCAGTACAGGTCAAAAAGACTGGAGTTTGCAATCATGTTGATGGAAATAAAAAGACCAGGGAAGAGCTAGGGAAAAGGAGAATTATTCTGTGTCTAATTTACTGTGAGGTGAGGGAAAACATAGTGATGAGCCACGTAGTCTTTTTTCACTGTTTTGCTGCTCTGTACAGCTGCACTAACAATACTGATGTCTGGTCATCCGTTAACTTTTGGTGTCTTTAAATATACCACTGCCCCTTGCTGGCAGCAATGATCAAGTCTCTGAAATCCTCCTGGTCTCTAAGACGACTACTCCAGGGGCATCCCACCTCTGCTGGTCACCCCACTTTGATTGGCTTTATAGCCCCCAAAGTAAGCACAAGTCAATAATCTTCTATTGAGTCTGGGGACCTGAGCGCCATTGGGAATCTGCTTTTCTAGCTTACTGTGGCTGTGTTTGCTGGCAGTGTCCCTCATCCAGGGCTCCGTTGCTCCCGGCCATGTGAGGCCAAGGAGGAGTGAGTGTGTGCACATGTATGTGTGTCTATAAAGGGAAGGCTGGGTCTGTACTTTTTACTGAGGGAGTTACAGATGCTGCAGCCTACTCACTGTTTCTCTCTTCCGCTCTTATACTCCTACCCCCATAAGAGCTAGAAATACTCCAGTGACTGCAATAACCTACGCTAGCTGGGAATGGTGCCAAAGTGGCTGTTGGCTGAGAGTTGCTGGAGTCTGCTTCAGCATGGCCTTTCATACCCTCTGCACAACCCTCCTAAACCCTGGGGGATTAGTACCCCTCTGAGCCCCATTATACCATCCGTCAAAGAGCTCCCCACATGAGGGAAAATCTCAGCTGGCCAAGGAGAGCTGGAGGCGGGGCAACACAAAGACATTCGTTCACTCCCCAGTGGAAGCTCTTAATTTTTAGACTCGCTGGATGCACATATAGAGTGCGAAATGCCCAAAGTGACTACTTCCTGGGATTAGGAATTAAAATAAACAAGTAAACAGAAAAGCAATGTTAGCCGGCTTCTGCCCTACTATTAAAAACAGTTTTATGACCTGAAAATTATACACCAACTGATTTTGGCAGTGTTCTCTCAACTAATCTACTCTGCACATACATGAATCTGTCTTCTTACTTACAGCATTAGCTGTCACCACGGGACTCTGTCTTTATTTCTTCAACAGATTTTTAGTGGGTTCTTCAGCCCTAAAAATAAACAAGCTCTACTGGGGTATATGTTTGTCTCCTCAGCTCCCATGTGCAGGTTGCTGTGTGATTCCTGCTGGCTGTATGGAGATTTATACCCCAGAGCTCTGTGCAGACCTACCGTGTGACGGAATGGGAGTGGAAGCCAACAGATGAATTACGGAAGTTGCTGGGTATTTGCAGCAAAGGGAACACTGTCTTCCGTAGAAACATGGGAACAGATCTTGCTTATCCTTTTGCATTTGATACTGACATGGTCAGTCTGTTGTGGGGTACAGGGCCTTCTACACGGGGACTCCCCTGACAGCTGGGGCCTCAGGACCAGCTCTGTTGCAAAACACGTTGAAAAATAAACTGACCTGAGTCACTTTGTGTGCACCTGTCTTAAATATGGAAACTCATTCCTTTCTGTATATACCTCCAGTTCTCTCAGACTGTCAAACCCTTTAGGCCTGCAGAACTCAGAGCATTAGGAAACAGGCTACGAGCCCTACTCCACCATCTGAGCCCAG
>VYZW01059610.1:2896-13660 GCA_013401315.1 Balaeniceps rex | reverse complement strand
GGAAGAGTAAATTGCACAGGGCAGAGCCTGCCAAGCAATAACCTGCTGATTTAGGGTCCCTGCTTGGAGGTGCTCCATGCTCAAAATGTCTACAGACAACTGAACAAACAGGGCCAGACTTGTTCTTGCACTGCAGCCCCTTTCCTATACTGGTGCCTTTCCAGCATGGTGTGTTGATCCACCAGTGACTGAGGTGACTCACCCTGGCCGATGAAAGGCATTGAAACACCAGGCGTCCTTGGAGGAGTTTTGGATCCATCTCTCCTTCCATACATACACTGAAATAATTACAGTGGCACCTAACCTATTTAGTGGCCCATGGTTGTGGACCTGATCTCCTGTTCTAGAAAATGGCTCTTGGGGAACTGCAGTAGCCTGCCCTCTACAGCCAATCCAGGTGGGAGGGGATTTCATCCCTTTCCCTCCCTTATCATGGAGGGTAACTCAAGGGATCAAGGTTTTGAGGTACAGTAAAACTCACTGCCCACCTATGTGCCCTCATCCTGACAGAGAGGAGCACAGAAACCTGATGGTGCAGGCACTTTCAAAGAGCTGAGACTGCAGTAGCCTGGTGTTTTCACCCAAGACTCAGATAGACTCAATGATGCACACAAACAGGCTCATTACTGCTCATTTCAACCTCCTCCAAAGTTTTATAAACTAGGTGTTGAAAATCAATGTATGAATTGCATCAGTTTGAAAATTGTGTGGAGAACCCCCTGAACAATCAGGAGAAACCCAATCCAGCATCAATAATTGCTGAACAGACAGTTTTATGGCTACAGCCTTAAGGCTTTGGAACAAAAGAAAAAATTTTACTTGTAGCAGTTGCTGCAGTTGAATGTTAATCACCCCAGACTATGAAGTTTTGTTGACATTTGCAGGCTCTGAAATTACATGACCTAGATTCTGCATCTCCTTTTTCTCATTTCAGAATTCCAGATTTGAGAATCAGGAATTTGAGAATGTGACATTTTAATGATCTGCAATTTACACAAAAGAATGGGAGACTCAATAGACAGCTTTCGACATTACATTTTTTGGTAGGAAGATTTGCTGTGCACTCCCTCTTTTGATCCTGTATCCATATGCTGAAAATGTATGAAGTTTTGTGTATGCAAGGGTGGTGGGATGGAATCTTAAATGGAAATCAGACTTCTTTTCGATCTCTTCTCCCCCAGTGTACATTGTTTATATAGACACCATGGTACACTCAAATATAAAGATAGTCTTCTACTTGATAACATTTACAAAATACATCTCAGCTGAACTGAGGAAAATTGGGTAATTTGCCTGTCTGGGTTTCTGGAAATAATGAATTTTATAGTGAAACAAACTCAGCTAACCTGCTTGAAGAGCTACATTTTGCTTTAGGTCTGAAACATCAGTAGTATGCTTCAGTACTCTTTGAGAGAAAGAGACTACTTAACATTTTTGTCCGGTGTCTCCCTGCTGAAGGATGTAAGGGGCTATGGAAAGAAATAAGATCTCTTTAGTTAATTAATTTTACATGGGAATTAAGAAAGATTGGTGGTCTTGCTTTCTAGGTACAAGTTTAATTCACTATCAAGGGTTGGTAGAGAAATCAATGGTCATAACATGCCTTGGATATTCCTGCCTGAAGAGGAAGACTCTTCGCCTATAGAAGAATTATGTTCTTGAGGAATAGCTGATCATCTTCATATGTGTCAGGAGTAGAGATGACTTCCTTGACATCCAGATTCAAGCAATAGCACAGCACATCCTATCACAGAAATGGAGGTTGTATCACAAGGACAGGGAGTAAGAAACAGCTTGGAAAAGGAGAGAAAAGGAAATGATGTCTCTATGTGGTTAGACAGAGGAGAGAACTAACTGGAGTACAGGTTCAAAAAAATGGGAAAGAAAATAACTTCTGTCCAACTCAAGCTGGGCAACTCAGGAAGTAGCTAGGATTGGCCAAAAGAGGAGAAAATTCTTAGGAAAATTGAGCACGTCTCCTGCAAGGAGAAGAGTAGAATAGTGCAGCTACTTTCCAGGAGAAGGAGGGGAAGTTTTATTAACTACAAATGAGATCCTGAGGTATGGAGGGACAGTCCCCTGGCAGTGATCTGCACTGGAACTGGTGACATCATAGGAAGCTTCATTGCACAGATCCTGGGAGACATTGCAAATGGAAGGAAACACCTCTCAGTAGCAGAGAAGCAAGGTGTTGGGGAAGATAGGAGGATCCTTTCAGTCCTGGAACGTTGGAAGGGAAAGGAAAAAGATACTTTTCATCACAGCTCATGTTACCATTATGGGGCCATATGTGACTCCAGGTCAGAGAGAATGCTTGAGTCCTTACAGATTTGAAATACTGAGGTGTGAGATGTTTACCAGTAACCACTTCTGCCTGTCTTTCACTGGACATCACAACTGTCTTCTCCTTAAACACCTGTTTGCAATGTGGGAACATAAGTGGCAAATCTTAATGAATGCTGTAAATTGGTTATCTGAATACTCCTGAAGGTCCATAAAACCATGATCCTCCGAACTCAAGAAAGTTGTTTTTTTGGGGAAAAAAGCCATCCTGTAGGAAAAAGCACCTGTGAAACATAAACATTTCCCAAATATAAAGAGCAGGAAAGACATGGGAGTTAATAACCATGAAAGTAAGTTACAAGTTTTAAAATATAAGTGGCTGATAGAAAAAGCTAAAGAATCAGTGGAACAGCAATAATTGCCAGGATTACAGACAGGAAGAACGAACATTTTAGAGGAGGAAACAAAAGCTAAGGCCAGGTATAAGTCATTTACTGGTTACAGATGTAAAATCATGTAATAAGTAAATGTAAAATCATAAATAGTAATGCAAAAATGTTCAGCAGATATTTCTGTTCTGTATTTGAAGGACACAAAACAAAGAAGAAAACCCCAGCACAAGTGATCTTGTTGATGAAAAAGAATTTTTACTATCCACATCAAAAGAAGCTGTGAAGCGGCATTTAATATCAGACTTCTCCAAATAAACAAAGCAGGAAAATAATTTACATTTAAGAGTTGAGAAGGGCTGAGGCAAGAATTGCCCTAACCCTCTGTGGTTAGTTGATAATTCATCCTGATAAATAAGGCAATGCCGTACCATCAGAGAAACCTCTTGTGATTCCTATAGTTAGAGAGAAAAGGGATAAACCAGAGAAGATCAGTCAGCCTGATGTTTCTTATGGGCCAGATAGTGAGGCAGTGAATTCAGGACTCTGTCAATGAAGAATTAGAGCTTAAGAAGGTAATTGACACCAGGCAAAATGGTTTAAATGGAAGGTACATCTTGTTAAACAAATCTGTTATCTCTTTTTGATAAGATTATGGGTTTGGATGATTAAGACAGCTGTGCTGAGGTGGTACCTTTGGATTTCTCCAAGGTGCTTCACTTAATACTGCCTGACACACTGATTAAAATCTTACATTAAAAAGAATCAACAGGACACAAAATAGATGGGTGAAAAACTGGCTCACTGACAGACCTTGAAATGGTCTGTTAACGTAGCTGTTCCTGAGTGAGGCCACTAGTACAGGACTTGTCTGGGCACCGGCTCTTGGTCTGACACCATATGATGTTTTCATCACTGATGTAGCAGGTGATAATAAATATTTGCTGGTTAATACATGTTGTGAGAAGGATGATTGGCAATGTCAGCTTTTTTTTTAGTTTTCATCCGGAAAATTAAGTCTCATATGGCCTAATCAAGGTACAAGGACAGGAAGAAAAGAAAACAAATGCCTCCACAGGGGATATACAAAAAAAGAGAGTATGTTTGTAGGGGAGTGATACTTTCTTTGGACACAACATTGGGTGGTTCATTAACGAAATACTTCATCCAATCGAGCTGACCATCCTTCCAGACAGATATGGAAATAACAGAAGTAATCCAGAAGAGGCCAAAACATTGACTGGGGGCTAGGAAATTAGCATTCCTTTAGAAGGTTTAAAGAGCACAATCTATTCAGGTTATTAAAGTGGGAATGAGGGATTTGGTCCTATCTGTGTCCCTGGAGATTGTTAAGAACGGATGCCAAATACACCAGCAGTTTAGGTAAAGCTGATCCCTTCCTGGAGCACGATGAACCAAGAGACCTCTCAGGTTCCCTCCCAGCCTTGTCCTCTATTATATTGTGACATGATGGGTTACAAGTTAGAAAAAAATGGCAATGTCCTAGTTGTGAGATTAATTAAACATTGGAGCAGCTACCAGTGAAGGTGCTGAACTCACCCTCGCTTGAAGTCTTTACAAGCAAATTAGCTATCTCTATTAAACACATGCTTAGTCCAGTTTTTTGGGAAAAATGCAATGGCCTGTGCCACCCTGCAGGATTCCGGTGGCCCACTGCCTCCTGGCCTTGCAACCTGACTGTTAATCTGCAGAATGGGAATATTTGTGTCAACATATCTTTGCTACTTACACCCCTGTGCATCTTCTTCCCTGCTTGACTTTTTAGGTTCTACCTGAGCATCTCACTCTCTTCTATTAATTTAATATTCACAATCCTGAGGTGAAATCTCTTCATGGTGTTTCTTCAACATACAGCACTAGCTTCACAAATTTACCTTTGAAACTATAAATCTGGACTTTTCTGGCAGATATTTTAAAAAGCCTGATGGGGTGGCAGAATGTTCAGCTGTAACTTCAGGCTGCTCTCTGTATCCCCTGAGGTCTTGGACACATCTCAGCTACTTCCCTCTGTCACCCTTTGTTTCTGGCTTGGGGCTTCTCATATGGTAGTATTGCCATTTTCTTCCAAAATGCGTGTGTCAGGGAAATCTAGCTACAGCTAGAATATTTAAAGTATTTTGGACCTTTTACTTGGTAAAATAAAGAACATAATGTTAGAATTGAATCCTCCTTGTTTAAACTGAAGGGGGAATAGACTGGTGTTTTGGTACAGACCTAGGGCTCAGTGCTGCGTGGTGAGATGGAGCTGCAGCCAAACTACTGCTCTGCACGTTGCAGCCTCTCCCTGTCCCTGCAATGGGCTGCCACAGAGAAGCACTCCCAGCGGTTCTGGTTTCCCATTTCTCATACCCATTTCTGCAACAAGAGCTTATCTCTGACATATTGTCATGGTTTAGCCCCACTCGGCAACTAAGCACCACGCAGCCGCTCGCTCACCCTCCCCCTCCCCGGTGGGATGGGGGAGAGAATCGGAAGGGCAAGAGTAAGAAAACCCACGGGTTGAGATAAGAACAGTTTAATAATTGAAATAAAATAATAATAATAGTAATAATAATAATAATGATAATAATAATAATAATAATTGTAATGAAAAGGAGAATGAGAGAGACAAACAAAACCCAGGGAAAAGAAAACAAGTGATGCAACCGCTCACCACCCGCCGACCGACACCCAGCCAGTCCCCGAGCAGCGATCGCTGCCCCCCGGCTAACTCCCCTCGGTTTATATACTGAGCATGACGTCATATGGTATGGAATAGCCCTTTGGTCAATTTGGATCAACTATCTTGGGCTGTGCCCCCTCCCAACTTCTTGTGCACCTGGCAGAGCATGGGAAGCTGAAAAAGAAAGTCCTTGACTAGTCTAAGCATTACTTAGCAACAACTAAAACATCGGTGTGTTATCAGCATTCTTCTCATGATAAATCCAAAACACAGCACTATGCCAGCTACTAGGAAGAAAAGTAACTCTAACTCAGCTGAAACCAGGACACATATGAAGAAATGCCAGTCATTTTTGGTAAAATTCCAAGAAACTAAGTGTCTTGGAAGAAAATTGATACACCTTTGCTTCTAAGCAGTCATGTAATTATTATAATACAATCTTGTTTCATAGTTATAGTTTACTACATTATTTAATGTTTATAAAGCAGGTTGGAAGTAAAGCACACACTTTTATTACTTTGAAGAACCCAATGATCAGAAATAGTCTTACAGTCTAGTTCCAAGTAATAATTGTCTGGTTTTGCTTTGTTTGGAAATAACTCAATCCTAAATTATTGTTAATTTTGCATCAAAGAATTTTCTCTTCTTCTTGTGCTTTATTTTTTCAAGTGATATCCCAAGCAGAGTCATCCTGTAATAATTTAGCAATACAGCAAGGCTAGACTGTAGCAGTAAGAAAAACGTGTGGCAGGTTTCGATAATGTTACAAGTTGTGATGCAGAGAATACAATAAACAAAATTCACCCTCTCTGCAAAGACTGTTTTGCAAGATTTCCTCATAGGAACTCCTGAGACTGAAATATTACTGTTGGAACCAATACCGATTTAGGGGACCAGCAGGCTAGGAGGGACCATTTTCTTTTCAATGCAGTTCTATTTGGCCCTTCTGACTCAGTGAGAAAAGCTAGATCTGTTATATTATCATCAGTCTTTTGCCTTTTTTTTTGTCATTGTATCAACATTTTTCCCCTTAACAAACAGAAGATACAGCACAGGGCTACTCAGTTAGTAAAGCTTTTTTTAAAAGAATGGATGCTGTCAAATCAGTGTGCATGCTCATTTTGCTTTCTGAATTCATTACTAGGTCTCTAAAGGCAACTTCTGATTTATTACTCCAGGAATAATTATTAGAACTATTAAGGCTCATGGTGTCTGGTCTCCTGCTGATAATGTTTCTATTGTAAACATCTTAAAGAAAAGTTGATACCTTAGTCTATTGTACACTACAAAACCTCATTCCCACTGATTTCAGTGGGAGCAGGGTAGCATCAGTTGATTCCTACTGATTTCAGCGGGATGTTAGGAGCCGCCTAAATAGGAATTAGAAACCTAAATACTTTGTTATAGCAGGGGCTTAGGGAGTAATAAGATGGATTTCTGTTATAAGCTGGGAGCTCACCAGCAGGAAATAACTAAGGAGAAGAAAGACTTGTGTGTAACAGATAAAAGCTGAGTGTGAGCCACAAAAATGATTCAGCTGTAAAGAAGGCAAAGGCAGTCCTGGAGTGTCTCAAGGAAAGCATTTCCAGCAGGAAAGTGTTAAGTTGTGCTGCATACTGCACAGTTTTCGTCACCCATTTGAAAAGAAAGATGAGTTTATACTGCAGGAGTCACAGAGAGAGGTCATGGTGGTGACCAGGGAAGGGGGAGTTCATAATTTGAAGAGTCTAACTGAGCTGGGGGCTTGTCTGGTCCTGCAGAAGGAAGAGTGAGAAAGGATGTGGCTGTGGGCTATAAATAGACCAACGGGTGAACACCAGGGAAAGATCAGAATGAATAAATTTAAGGGATACAACTAGAAGAACATTTAGGTACCAACTGCTTATGGATAAATCTGGGCTGGAAGTTAGAAGAATGCTTCTAATTGTTGTGGCACTGAGATTCTGAAAGACCCTCTGGTAGCAGTAATGAGGACAAAAATTCCTCCCCCTGTTATTTTTTTTTTAAGTTGAAATGTGATCAGCTTAAAAACTGAACTCCATGATATGTGACAGCTGGGGATGAGACTTGGCCCAGGAGATCCTTCCAGTCTCCTGTTCCTAGGGGATGTTCAGGGCTGTTTAAACAGGATTGTCCAAGCATAGGATTGTCCTCCTCTATGTCTCAAGGAGGCAGGGATTTCCAGTGAGGGCTAATTCCTGCCAACATTTTGTACATGACAAGAAGAGCCTGGGTCACAACAAAGCCTGCCACCATCTCCAGTGTGCCCAGTCCAGGGAAATCTCCCATTTTTCTGGGGTACAGAGTTATCCCTGAGGATGACTGAAGAGAGTGGGTAGATGTGTCCAACCAAACCAAGCACCACAATACCTTCACACAGGTACTTTCAGACTTCACAGACTGATTCAGTAATGTAAATAGAGGTCAGTGATTTTTTTTAAAGTCTCAACAAATATGTTGCTGCAAGAAGTAGGGCAAATGAACAAAGAGTGAGGATGAAGCCAGTTCTTTTGCAAGAGATGGGAAAAGAAGAAGTCTGTCCTGCAGGTCCCTTTGAGACTATTTATCTTGTAAAACACTGGTGTTTTCTCTCACTATTTATTACTGCTTGTTCCTGAAATAAGCAATACTGAATCTGGAGCCCAAGGTGATATAAAACTTTGTGTGCGTTGAAACAATCTCATGGCTATCATTCTGACCTGCTGATTTTTGTTCTGTCATTTTGGGAACATGTCACAGAGTGGTCAAGTCAACCCTGGCTCCTGGGCTAGCTTGCTCAGCTTGAGAGACCTGCGTGTGCCCAGAGGGAGGCTGCTTATATCTTAACAAGCTGAACATATCTTTTGAAATCTCATCATTTCCATCGAGCCTTACAGTGCTTAGACTTGTGCAACTTAGGCGCCTGTCAAATGAGGCTTTAGGCATATTTGCGAACGACCTTGAGAGATGGACAATACTAGAGCAGCACTGAATGAACAACATTTTCCATTTCAACATGTTTCACCTTGCAGAGCACAGTTCTGCTATGATCTCTTAGTTAAGGAGAGAGAGACTGAGGCACAGTGGTAGCTTACAAGAGCCTTCTTTAATTAAAAAGAAACTACCTGTGTGAAGGTATTGTGGTGCTTGGTTTGTTGGACACATCTACCCACTCTCTTCAGTCCTTCAGGCTGTTCAGCTTCCAGAAGCTGAAATTTGCCTTTAGGAATAATGGCCAACTAAATTCTTTAGTATTCATTGCAGGAAAGATATTTACAGAAGGTGTTCACGGTTGATCATATGATCAGACAAGTATCCACAAGGGGCAATGTGCCTGGACACTTGAATTATATTTAGAAAAAACAAAAATCCCATTTTATTCTAGTATTTCCTAAGTCACGCCCAGGGGGTCCTTAGGCAAACTGGGCTCATTGTGCTAGATTCCGTACATATGTAATGTAGGAGTCAGGAGTCTGACTCAAAGGCTCTCACGATCAAAGCAATAAAAATGTGAAAGTGGGCCAGAGATGCTGGCAATTAGCTTATTCCGTGAGCCTTGCTTAGGTGTTGTAAGAATTCCCTACTGTCTGTGCAGATCCTAGGAAATGAGTCCTGATCTGACTCATTTATCACCCCCCTCTGCTTCAGATGTCAGAGTAGCTGTTATAGCTGAAATTAAGGTATCTATTGCACATGTACATGACTCTGAATGGGGCTGTAATTGGAGAGAGAGAAAATGGGATTCATCTCACCCTGCTTTAGACACCTACACTGTAGAGCATGGCCCACTGGAAAGGCAACCTCTGCTCCTTTCAGTCAGTGAAGCGATACAGCATCTTTAGGGCATGTTGTGCCAAAATAGATGCCTAAAGCAGACCAGACAAAATTCTCCCTGAAAGTACCCATTTCTTTCTGTTCACTGTAAAGAGAGTCCAGATGTTGATGCCTGTGTAGGGGTGTCCTCCTTTTCTTCAGGTGAACTGTGGGCTGTGGCAGGGCTGTATCCAGATTTGGTTTGTTCCTTGATGGCAGATGCATTTTGCCTTAATTCCTTATAATTGACAGATTTTTGTAACAAAATGATCACTCACATGACCTGGAGCAGATGAATGCTGATCTTAAGCAGACGAGAGATTCTGTGCATGCTAATGAAACCAGAAAAATAAGACACAGAGAAACAGGCTGGAAATACAGAACAAAAAGTAACAATGTGTCAGAAAAATGGTAGTTGCTCTCTTATAGTGTGTGGAAAATAGTTTGAGGACAGGCATTACGATGATGGGGGACATATAATTTGTCAGTTTGATATTATCAGCAAATAAAGCAAAGCAGAACTGCAGTTAAAGACCAAAGAGGTAATTGAAGCTCTTTGTAGCTCTTAGAGCCTTTGCTGTAACTGCACTGGGCATATTGCATTAAGTTCTAACTACTGGAAATTAGAAGGCATTCAGGAGAGCAATAAAAATGATTAGGGGCCTGAAATTACTGACCTAGGAAGAAAAGATGAGGTAGATTAAAGCACATCCTTGAAAAGATGAAATGATGAGCTAATTGCTCCACGAAGGGCTCCACATGTGGTTTTCCACACCACCCAGAGCTTCAAAGGACCACAGTGTAGGTGAATGCCAGTTCTGATATGTTAGTTAGTAATGTAAAAATCCAGTTTAATCCAGAAACACAAGCTTTATTCATTTCTGATGTCTTCTGACCCTGAAATGTTGTTTTTATAACCACAAACCCAAGGGCTGGAAAATCCCTTTGAATTTCTTTCTTCAGCCTCTTCTTTTCCAAGTACTCAGTGCCTTTCTCTTAGGACAGAAACTCAGATCATATTGGTGAAACACAATGCTTTTAAAATCTTTATGCAATACTGGCACAAATGGTTCATCTCTCTTCAAGGGCCCTTGGGCAAACTTCCTGTATATGTCAATAGAAATTCAGTGAATAGATTGAAGTGAAAATATTGTCCCGAGCAAAGAAACTTTTTTCACAACTCCGAATTTGTCACTGCTCTATTTTGTTGTTTAATTGCCACCTAGAGCATTTGGATGCCAACAAAAGTTAAAGAATTCATCTGTAAATATTTCATCAATGCCAGTGGCAAGAGCCTCTAAAAATACACAGTAGAGGACAAAAGGCTCGGGCTGAACATCAAACTTATGTCTGAAAATGACGACAATCCAGTATCCAGTGAATTAATTTCCTGATTGATGGTATTGTCCCGAGCATTGACCGACCTACAGTGAATCAAACTGGAGGACTAGGTATTGTCATGGTGCATGCTCCCCGCACGGGTGGTAGAAAAGTGCACTGATAAACAGACTATTTTTCTGGAGGGTGAGTAGAGTAGGGCCAAGAACTTGAAGCTGACTATGAACTCTTTGAAGCAGGAATTATTATTCACAAGAGATAGCTGTTATAAATAAACTA
>VYZW01059608.1:5835-25579 GCA_013401315.1 Balaeniceps rex | reverse complement strand
AAGAAAATACCAAACCACTTGCAGACAGGTAAACAACTGGTGAGTGAGTGTTCAAATTTGTGGTGTATCAGTGACAGAGAAGCACCTGACCTCAGCTTTGCGTCTGCACGCTGGCAGTTCTCCAAGCATTTGCCTTGTTTGTGGTTCACACGGGAAGTTTTACGTGTCAACGAGTCACAGCACCACACATCAATACCTGAATGAAAATCAGTTCAGTGTCAGAAACAGGAGTCTAGCGTAACAGTGCAGAACTTCATGACTTTCAAAGGAAGATCCTCATGAAGAAAATAATATTTTCCAGCAGTTCCTTTATGCCAGCTGTGACATTAAAAATAGCTGTTAACTGTCATGTGCAAACCGAACTTTTCCATAGTTTCCATTTCTGCAAGAAGAATAGGATTCTCTCTAAATCTCATTTCTATTCCTCTTATCGTACATTTTTTTGTTGTTTTATATCACAGGATAATTCCACTATATCAAATACTAGAAGGAATCCAGCAGCTCCGTATCAAAGTTGCAGAAAGTTTTGGAATAATATGTAAACCAATAATTTTCTGTTTCTCTTTATAATAATTGAATTGATGATGTTTTAACAGCCCAGCTCTGCACAGGCCAGTTTGGCATCAGCTTAGCCCTCAGACTGGAAAAATAAAAAAAATACAAATACAAATACATTGTGATTTGCTGTTTTATTTTAAGAAATGTCCTTTTTTTCAGTGAAAAGGTTGATAGAATAGTTCCAATATCAAGTTATATCTCTTTAACCTATATCTGAAGGATAAAATGTAAGCTTTAGTGCCTTCTTCAGGCAACATGGAATTGTTTATTATTTTCTTAAAACATAAATATGCCCTACAGTATTTTGTTCAATGATGGCTTCATAGAGAAAGAGGGCTTTAATTTTAGCTGTGGCATGGAAAGTGACAGAACATCCATTAGCTGGAGAGAAAACTGAGCCAACGTTTGAATGTGTTTGATCTTTTTAATGTGCTACACATGTCCCCACAGATTTCTGGTCAGAAATTAAGGCATAGGTGGGGAATTTACTTAGCTGGCTATTGTCCAAGAACTGCTCTTCCAGTTGAACTATTTTGATGATTAGTTGACTAAAGTCAACCAGCTGAATCTCACCATTTTTAACTCCTGTTGCCTTGTAGCTGTGAAAAAAAAAGAATTATTACCTTTAGTATCACACTGAGGCTGCACATAAATGTCATTCCAGGGCTCTCTGTCTGGATTTTTCTTCCATTTATACTTAATGCAAACAGAACAAAACAAAACAAAAAAAACCCAAACCCAAATAATCTGATATTCAGGTGTGCTTGTTGCTTAACTCCTTAAGCAGGTATTGTGGCAGATTTTTCTTTGACACCAGCTACAAGCAGTCCTCATCTTTGGGTTTCTGTAATAAGTCATGCAGGAAATTAGTATAGAGATGGACAGTACAGTATGGTGATATCTTTGAAGCTTACAAAGTTACCAGGTTGATCAATAGCATGAAGGACACTGAGGAGAGGCCTCTGCAGAGGCTCTACATGGTTTATGTGTCTCAGATATTGAAAAATCCGGTACAGTACTGGACTGAAAGAGAATCTGTATCTCACAACCCATGGGGTGGAGTCTGCCTCACCTAGTCTTAACCATCAAAATGTTAAGCATCAAGTTTAAGATACTCATCCAGGCTCCTTTGAGGAAAAGCAGTTATTATCAGAAGCTACTAATCAAAACCTATGATATCCAAGATAATTGGGACAAATTACCCTCTAGAGGAGTCCATTTCTCTGCATGAGCATTAGAGGGAGTCTAAAGACTAGCTTAGACTAGGTGTTTAAGTTTTAGAAACATTACCTTATGTCAGATGAATCCTAACCTAAATCTAAAACAAACAAAAAAACCCAGAGTTGAACATATTGAACACATCAGTATTCCTAAAACAATTTTTTTGATTTTAGACTAGATCAGTAAAAACAGTCTATTGTTTCAGAAATAATAGAATATATGGTCAATTTAGCTTTACTGCAATGAAAAGAATAGTACAAATATCAAACTAACTCCAGTCGTTCACCACCAGAAAAACTGTCTGGTTTTAAAGGGGAACAGTGTACACTGATTTAGAAAAGCCGATGAATTTAAGACCAGGTATACAGCTAGTGTAAATAAGGATTATTAACGGTTGATGAAGGTGTATTCCTTTGTACCTCCTAAAGATAAAGAGGTGTTCTGGACATTTAAATTGAATGTTGATTCAATTAGTAATTATGTCTAGATATTTTTATNCACAAACAAAAAACGCAAAGAGCTTTAGAAAGTCTGTGTCTGACCTCTCAGGATAATTTTTAAAGCACGTAATGAGTTAAGTAATCGGGCATTCTTTCCTATCCTACAGCAAAATGCCTCTTGGTGCAATTAAATGGCTCAAGATTCAGAAACCCAGACCTACCAGTCTCTTCAGCTCGTGACAGCCAGTCATGTGTGAGAAAGGTCAGTCATGTAAAAGAAATTAAACGAGTTCTGCAAGGACTTAACTGGAATTGATGCAAAGCTCTCCAAACAGCAAAGGTGATGAAAAGTTCAATCAAAGTCAGATGCAAGGAAAGATGCTCATTAATATCCACATCACTGGGTCACAAACACCATGCTCATCTGTATGGTAGGATTGTGTACTTAATGATGTGATCAAAAGTGATATTCATGAGAGAACAATGTACTCTATCCCACCTCAACACTATGTGTTTCATATCCTGCTGGTACTCCTAAAAAGAATATGAAAATCTTCATATCTGCATGAGGATTTTATAAAAGGAAGAAACACATTTATGCAGAGTCAAATAAATAGTTTGTTATGCACTGAATTAAATGCAGCTATTACTATTTCAGTGTTCAAAATAAAACTTACTTGAGAACATTTCTGAATCTTTGTTAAAATCAAAGAAAACTAACATTAGAAAGGCATTTTAATACTAAGGATATTAATGATCATTCAGTGATCTGAAAATGCATTTCAATAATATTGTATTCTTGTGTAATAAAGATATGTACTGAGTGCAATAAAGGCTCACACCTTAAGTACTCAGAACCGCAGATAGACAAGCTCATTCGACTAGTTACATAGGAGATCTCTTAGCAATGTTTAACAAACTTACTAGTAAAAACCAAGTTCTTCCTATACTGCTTTAATAATTTTGACTAAGACCTATTTCTGTTTTAATGACTTATTAAACAAATAAGCTTATTTATGTTTGTTATTCTCTGCTCTGAATATTTTCACTTTGTGGACATAGATAGCTGAATCAGAACACACGGAGGTGCAACTTTTCAAAATCAAGGCGGGCAGGTGATACTGAGCAGTACATAACTTGATAGTGTTAAGTATTTATTTTGAACATCACTAGTTAAGATACCCACAAAACTCTGGTAGCTGAAGGATAGGCACCTCTAGTAACACATCAGATGACACTGCTCAGAGCACTAATGGTATGAGTAGTTAAGTCCTCACTTCCCAGTGCAGCTAAAGAGCCGTGCGGAGCTCCCCCAGAGTTGCTAGAGGAGAGGCACTCTTGCTGGTAACCCAGACTGCCAAGCCATGATGCAGGCACCACATTGCTAGAGACACATGTTCCTACTGATGAAGATCCTCAGCTTGAGAAATGGTGGTTTATCCAGCGCAGGATTGACTTGTTACTATGGAATGCACAAACCCCCCCCCCCAAAACATACAAAATTGTCATCTCACTTTTGGGATTTTATTAAATTCAATGCAGTTTTACTCCATGAAGAGTAAGATCAAAATCACTTCCCAGGATTCAAAATGGCTGAAGAAACCTAGAACTGATACTGCTTTTTCATGAAAGATAATGACTTTCAAGACTGAGGGAACTGAGAAGGTATAAACATTCCTCTTGTGTGATGCTTAATGCAATACACTGTGAGGTTTTTTTCCTGCATTTTTACTCCTTTTTCCACACGTGCAGAGAAGGCTTCATGAAATATTTCCCCTGCTGTGAGAAATAATGACACAAAGGAAGCAGCCTGTGAAGAATCAGATGCAGAATCATTCCTAAATGATGGGTGCTTTTTACTCAGGTATGAACACAGCGGTCAGGAATAGCTTCTCATGTCCTAGTGGCACCGACATGAAGCTGAGAACAGAAGCTGCCTCAGGAGGGCTTCACTTGTTTATATGATGCTGAAGTAAGTGAAAAAATAATATAATTATTAATTTCAAGAGATTTATTTCTTCTTTTGCATTTGCTTCATTATTATTGTTACTTTCTTTACGGTTCTGCTTGATTTCCTCTCAACATCTCTTCTCTACCTACGGCTTGATTAGAAGACAAGAATATGTAATTATTTGATCACTTTTCATTTCAGCTGATTAAAATAAAAAGGAAGCATTTGCTTGGGTCAAAGGTTATTACAATGCATAATTAATTGTCCAATATCATCTTAATCAACAACTTTTCAGTTTCAGATTCTTTGCATTTATCAAGGGAAAGGTGGGGTTAAATAGAGTTATTTAATCAACTACGCATGAATTGTCAGAAATGGATTTCTGTAAGGTAGCCTTCAACGTGTTATTAGGAAGGGTGCTGAAGTGAAACAACCCTCCTCTAAGAGCAGTGGATTACATTGGTTTGCAGGGAATGAACTTAAGTATTATTGAACAAAATATTTCAGTCACATGTTCCATCTCCATCTGCTTAATGAATTGAAGTGTCAAGAAAATTTGAAGAGGCAGCCCAGGAAAACAGAAATGTAATTTAATGCAACATGAATCGTTTGCTGGCCAAATGTACAGTACTGATGGGATTCCAGACAAAGCATTTAGATTATAGCTATTGTTACAAGAAAAGGCATTTAATTTATCCAGTGATTCATAAGTTTAAAGGCAAATTATTTAAAAGAACCACAGGAAACTAAACTTGTCACAGTCTTCTAGAAGACTTAATTGGCAAAGCAGTAAATCTAATTACTTTCAGAAATGTAACTTTAAGGCATCTCTGCATCTCTAATGTAGTCAGGAAAACACTGCATAACTTTCTCAAAAATCACTTAAAATCTGACTCCATCTGATAAAGATGCACAAGCTGGTTAAGCTCTGCTATCAGTTCCTGTTATTTGTCTCATTGCTTTGAGTTTCTCTGTAGTTCTGGATGGAATAACTCAATTTACTGAATCTGGAGTATCCCCAGACACCATTAAGTGGACACCCACTCTGTTTTCCTCTTCTCAATTTCCCTGATGCTGATAATATGTTTTCTGCAACACATACTAGCTAGCTAGTTATGTAGCTTCTCTCTATTTTTCTCTTTTTCCCCTCTTCATAGCACAACTTAATATCTAAGTGTGAATTGATTATCTTTTACCTGTAAATTAAACGCATTTTGCCCCACTCCTGGTACAGTGTTCAACTACAGGAATGCAGAAGGAAAAAGAAAAAGGAAAATCTGACTGAGATGGGTTACATATACAATCATCCAGCGTGTCCCCTGGCACAGCTTTGGCCTGTGACAACGAACCTTCTCCCACAACACCCGGACCCGCTTCCCAGGGCAGCACAAGCCAACACAACAGAAAACTGCACAAACTGCACGTGTGCTACCAAGATGCATGGACAAGACCACGTGCTTTAGGGAGAAAGAGTTCCTCTCTAGGAATAAGATCTATGCCACACCATTTGCCCTCTGTGCCAAAGACACATTTATTTGCTAACATATGTAAAGAAATAGCAATTTGTTTGGGCCTCTGAATATAAGCATAAGTAACCCTATTTTGTGTGTTTGTATAGATGACATTTTGATTAATTATCACATGCTACAGTCTCTCCCTTTCTTCTTTGCCTCCCTTAACAATACAAAGATAAGCAAATTTAATCAGATCTTTGATTGCCAGGGATGGGATACTGTAAGTGAATGGGCACAAAACAGTGTAAAATGCAGGCATGGGTGATACTTTGCCACAAAAGACAAGGGCTCTGAGTTACACAATTTATGGAGAGAAGAAAAAAAAAAGGAAATTAAAAAGGTGACAGAAACCGATATCACTCTGGTTCTTTCATAAGGTAATTTAAATATGCAGTTGCAGTTGGACTAGATGATCATTGTAGGTCCCTTCCAACTGGAATATTCTATTCTATTCTATTCTATTCTATTCTATTCTATTCTATTCTATTCTATTCTATTCTGTTCTAAATATGCTCAACTGGATGTTAATAATAGTGTAATTTGGAAACTAAAGCACAAGAAGAGGCTGAGTGCAAACAAGGTGGGAGCTAAAGACCGAAGAACCACTGAGCAAGTTACAGAAGTTACAGGAGTTAACTGTCTGGGGCGACAGATGAAATTACTTACTCTTTGGAGATGATTGTTTTCCCCAATGATTACTGAGAGGGGTCTCAACATTTGAGATGACATATACCTTTTGACAGCTAAATAGGTCAGATTAATCAATCACATTCCCAATACTTGCAATGGTGGCTGTACACACAAATCTGGATCTTCATCAAGCTAGGTTCAAGTCCCAGTAAGATAAGCATTAGCAGCATGTCTTCCTGAAGAGAAATATTAGTTCACATACCTAAAATTTCTACTAAACTTCATGGAGACTACCTATGCTGCCCGTGGCGGTGAAACAAGGAACAAGAAAATTGCAGTCTTTTGAGTCAAAGGTCCAAGTTCAGGAAAATATCCATGAGTTTTAGAGAGGTCAAGAGGCCTTAGAGGTCAGAAAGCAGGGCAAATCAAATACCAGATGAAAATAGAAAGATCAAGATATACATATAGATCCTCAGGGTAAAGATCCCAGTTCCCTCTGTACAGGCTGTGAAGGTTTGAAGGCTTTCTAAGTAGCTTCTAGACTATTGACAAGCTTCCAGATGTTCCTCAAATCACTTCATTAAGTCATTTTTTGACAACATTCTCGGTTATACTTTTGGAGAAGCAGTGGCACTAAAATCTCTTGGCTACTGCAGCATACAGCATGCCAGGTTAGCTGAGGTCTGAATCTACCACCTTCTTCCTTGATCTCTTCAAATTGGGACAGCAGTTAAGTATCATTTGCATGAATTTCTAGTGCAGTCAGAACATAAGCAAGCGAATTAACAGTAATAACACTTAATTACGTGCTTAAAATTATAAACATGCTTCAACGCTGCTCTAGCTGAAGACAGTCTAGAGCTAGGACCTTAGATTCTGTCTCTGCCATTCAGTCTGTCTACATCAGTTTACTCATTTATAAGACAGAACCTTTGCCTATATGCCAGACAGGCTCATTCGATTAATATTTTAAGCTGTCGAGGGATTCTTGGTCAAAAATCATTATAATGCAAAAATATAAAAATTCTTTTTATGTAATCCTTTGGTTTTTGAATGAACTCTGAAAGAGCATTCCGTGTTCAGATAAAAGTTGAATGAGTATAATTGTAGAGGGCCACAAAAATCAGTATTACAGAACAATTTCCTTAGCATAATAGTACCTAACAAAGCTTCTGAAATCTTTCAATTAACTCTTTCCCATAGAGAATACCTGAAGCTACATATAATGAGTAACGTTACGATTCAGCGATTAATACAATTTAAATCTCAATAGTTTAGTTCCTTTTCAGGTATCTGGAGCAAGATTCAGAGGATGTTGGTTTGTTTCATTCATTTCTTTATTATGGTAAAATTCATTAGAATTGGCAAGATTGTCTCTGAAGGGAGCTGCTCTGGAGCTGGCCCAATCCGCAGTGGAGAGGCACATCTTGGTGCACAGGGGGTCTTCCTGAGGCAGTGAAACACCAGGGCAGGGCAGAGACCTGCCAGGAGCCAGGAGCTCTCACAGGAGACATTGATGAGGCCTGGGCATTGCCTGAGCAACCGTGGCCACCCCCACACCTATAAAAAGCAGCCTGGTGTCCTGGTTTCAGCTGGGAGAGAGTTAATTTTCTTCCTAGTAGCTAGCATAGTGCTGTGTTTTGGATTTAGTGTAAGAAGAATGCTGATAACACACTGATGTTTTGGTTGTTGCTAAGTAGTGCTTACACCAGTCAAGGATTTTCTTTNATTTTATTTCAATTATTAAACTGTTCTTATCTCAACCCGTGGGTTTTCTTACTCTTGCCCTTCCGATTCTCTCCCCCATCCCACCGGGGAGGGGGAGGGTGAGCGAGCGGCTGCGTGGTGCTTAGTTGCCGACTGGGGCTAAACCACGACACCTGGGGAGCACAAGCCACCAGGAGCGCAGTGAACAGGGCAGGCAAACAGCGTGGTGCATCAGCCAGGGCATGGCACGGCACTGCAGTTCACGTAGAAGGGTGCACACAAAGAGTGTAGTCACCCCGCCAGCTCAAGAGGTGAGTTCAGTTGGTGGTCATCACCCTCTCAGAAGGAGCTTAGCTATGGTATCCACCCGGCAGAAAGCTATGTGCCCTGCACTCACCAGAATGGATGTAGCACCCCAGACAGAGCTCCTCAAAAACACAGAGCCATCCAGGTCTCAGGCTGCAGAGAGTGCCAGAGCCTTTCACTGGTAATAGATGGCAGTAGTGAGAACAGCTGTGTGAGGTGTGACCAGGTGGATGATCTACTCATCTTGGTGGCAAAGCTACAAAAGGGAGTAGAAAGCATCAGGGAATCTGAGAAAGAGATAGACTGGTAGAACTATGCTCTGCCCTCCCTGAGACAGAAACAGCCACAGAAGAAACCCAAGATCAGGGGGATCCTATATCCTCTCCCCATCAGGCTGAAGACAGTAGCTTAAAGGAAAGGAGTGAATGGATACAAGTCCATGCTTGGGGCAGCAGGTGAACCCCCTCCTTGCCCACCTCGCCTTCCCAGGTGCCTCTGTACAACAGGTATGAGGCTCTGGATGTGGAAGGCCAGTCAATGGATGATGTGGATGACAGTCCATCTACACCAGAGGTGTTTCCAGGATCAGAACGGCCCTGTATCATGACCACCTCCACCAGGAAGAAAAGATGGTTTATAGTTGTAAGCAACTCCCTTCCAAGGGGAACAGAGGGTCCAATATGCCAGACGGACCGTCCTCTTAGGGAAGTCTGCTGCCTCCCCAGGGCCCAAGTTGAGGACATCTCAAGGAAACTTCCTAGCCTGGTATGGTCCTTGGACCATTATCCATTACTGCTCTTCCATGTGGGTGGCGATGAAGCCGCAACGTGTAGTCCAAGGGCAATCAAAAGAGACTTCAGGGCCTCGAGACATTTGGTAAGGGAGTCTTGAGCACAGGTTATTTTTCCCTCACTCCTTCCAGTTGTGAGCAGTGACATTGTAAGAAACAGAAAGGCCCAGTCTATTAATACATGGCTCCGTGGCTGGCGTCACCAACACAGTTTTGGGTTTTTCGATAACGGAATGGCCTACACGGCACCAGAATTGCTGGTGTCAGATGGGATCCACCTTTCTCAAAGAGGGAAGAGGGTCTTTGCTCACAAGCTAGCGGGGGTCATTGACAGAGCTTTAAAGTAGACTTGAAGGGGGAGGGGGATAATATCAGGCTTGCCTGTGACAAGCTGTGGGATGACACACCAAGGTTAGAGGGAGAGGTGCTAGTGAGGGCCCTCAGCCTGTTGCTCTGAGACNAATGGATGATGTGGATGACAGTCCATCTACACCAGAGGTGTTTCCAGGATCAGAACGGCCCTGTATCATGACCACCTCCACCAGGAAGAAAAGATGGTTTATAGTTGTAAGCAACTCCCTTCCAAGGGGAACAGAGGGTCCAATATGCCAGACGGACCGTCCTCTTAGGGAAGTCTGCTGCCTCCCCAGGGCCCAAGTTGAGGACATCTCAAGGAAACTTCCTAGCCTGGTATGGTCCTTGGACCATTATCCATTACTGCTCTTCCATGTGGGTGGCGATGAAGCCGCAACGTGTAGTCCAAGGGCAATCAAAAGAGACTTCAGGGCCTCGAGACATTTGGTAAGGGAGTCTTGAGCACAGGTTATTTTTCCCTCACTCCTTCCAGTTGTGAGCAGTGACATTGTAAGAAACAGAAAGGCCCAGTCTATTAATACATGGCTCCGTGGCTGGCGTCACCAACACAGTTTTGGGTTTTTCGATAACGGAATGGCCTACACGGCACCAGAATTGCTGGTGTCAGATGGGATCCACCTTTCTCAAAGAGGGAAGAGGGTCTTTGCTCACAAGCTAGCGGGGGTCATTGACAGAGCTTTAAAGTAGACTTGAAGGGGGAGGGGGATAATATCAGGCTTGCCTGTGACAAGCTGTGGGATGACACACCAAGGTTAGAGGGAGAGGTGCTAGTGAGGGCCCTCAGCCTGTTGCTCTGAGACGTGCTGGCTACACTGCAGCACACTTGAAGTCTTACAGAGATGATCCAGGGGCTTTTGATGTAATAGGAGCTAACAGGGAAACACCAGCGAAATACCTCAAAGGAATTAAGGGGTGTTCCTCTAAAAAGGTGACACAGCCGACAGCCCAGCTGAAGTGCCTCTACACCAGTGCACACAGCATGGGCAACAAACAGGAGGAGTTGGAAGACACCATGCTGCTAGAGAGCTACAACCTAGTTGCCATTACTGAAACTCGGTGGGACGAATCCCATGACTGCAGTGCAGCTATCGATGGCTACAGGCTGTTCAGAAGCGACAGGCAAAGAAGGAGGGGTGGAGGCATTTCCCTCTACATCAAGAAATGGATAGAGTGTGAAGAGCTGTCTCTGAAGAATAGCCACAAGCAGGTTGAAAGCTTATGGGTAAGAATTAGAGACCAAGGCAACAAAGGGAACCTTGTGGTTGGCGTCTACTACAGGCCACCCGATCAAGGGGAACCTATTGACGAAACCTTCTTACTCCAGCTACAGGAGGCATGGCGCTTGCAGGTTCTTGTCCTGCTGGGGTACTTCAACCACCCTGATATCTGCTGGAAAAGTAGCATGGCAAGCTGTAGGCAATCCAGGAGACTCCTGGAATGCATTGAGGATAACTTCTTAAGCCAGGTAATAGACAGCCCTACCAGAGGGGATGTGATACTGGGACCTGTTGGTCACCAATGCAAGTGAGCTCATCAGTGATGTCAAGATTGGAGGCAGCCTGGGCTGCAGTGATCATGCAGTGGTGGAGGTCACAGTCCCGAGGGATATGGGTCAGATGAAGAGTAAAGTCAGGACCCTGAATTTTAGGAAAGCAAACTTCCAGCTCTTCAAGGAGTTAGTCAATAGGACCCCCTGGGAAATTGCCCTCAGGGACAAGGGAGCAGAACAGAGCTGGCAGATCTTTAAGGATGTTTCCATAGAGTGCAAGAGCTCTCAATCTCCAAGTGTAAGAAATCAGGAAAGGAAGGCAAGAGACCAGCATGGCTGAGTCGAGACCTGCTGGTCAAACTAAAGGTCGAGAAGGAAATGCACAGGCAGTGGAAGCAGGGACAGGTATCCTGGGAAAAGTATAAGGACGCTGCCTGGTTGTGTAGGGATGGGGTCAGGAAGGCCAAGGTGCAGCTGGAGCTGAAGTTGGCAAGGGATGCAAAGAAGAAGGGCTTCTACAGGTATGTCAGCCAGAAAAGGAAGGTCAAAGAAAGCATACCCCCCACGATGAGCAAGACTGGCAAACTGGTAACAACGGACAAAGAGAAGGCTGAGGTACTCAACAACTTCTTTGCCTCAGTCTTCACTGGCAACCTCTTCCCACACCTCTCAAGTGGATGGACTAAAAGACAGGGACTCGGGGAGCAAAGTCCCTCCCGCTGTAAGAGAAGATCAAGTCCATGACCACCTGAGGAACCCGAACATACATAAGTCTATGTGACCTGATGAGATGCATCCCAGAGTCCTCAGGGAATTGGCTGATTTAGTTGCCAAGCCACTCTCCATGATATTTGAAAAGTCATGGCAGTCAGGTGAAGTCCCTGGTGACTGGAAGAAGGGTGACATTGTGCCCATTTTTAAAAAGGGTAGAAAGGAGGACTCTGGGAACTACCGACCTGTCAACCACACCTCTGTGCCTGTGAAGATCATGGAACAGATCCTCCTAGAAGCTATGCTAAGGCACATGGAGGACAGGGAGGTGATTTGAGACAGCCAGAATGGCTTCACCAAGGGCAAGTCCTGCCTGACCAACCTAATGGCCTTCTATGATGGAGTGACTACATCACTGGACAAGGACTTCTGTAAGGCCTTCGACACGGTCCCCCCAATGTCCTTCTCTCTAAATTGGAGAGAGATGGATTTGATGGGTGGAGTGTTTGGTGGATGAGGAATTGGTTGGATGGTTGCATCCAGAGGGTAATGCTCAATGGCTCAATGTCCAGATGGAGATCGGTGGCGAGTGGTGTTCCTCAGGGGTCTGTACTGGGACGAGTACTGTTTAATATCTTCATCAATGACACAGGCAGTGGGATCGAGTGAACCCTCAGCAAGTTTGTAGATTACACTAAGCTGAGTGGTGTGATTGACACGCCTGAGGGACGTCCAGACGGACCTGGACAAGCTCAAGAAGTGGGTCTGCGTGAACCTCATGAAGTTCAACAAGGCCAGGTGCAAGGTCCTGCACCTGGGTCGGGGCAACCCCCAATATCAATACAGGCTGGGGGATGAGTGGACTGAGAGCAGCCCTGTGGAGAAGGACTTGGGGGTACTGGTGGATTAAAAGTTGGACATGAGCCAACAGTGTGCGCTTGCAGCCCAGAAGGCCAAGCGTATCCTGGGCTGCATCAAAAGAAGCGTGGCCAGCAGGTCGAGGGAGGTGATTCTGCCCCTCTACTCGGCTCTGGTGAGACCCCACCTGGAGTACTGCGTCCAGCTCTGGAGTCCTCAGCACCGGAAAGACATG
Organism: Balaeniceps rex; assembly: GCA_013401315.1. NCBI lineage: Eukaryota > Metazoa > Chordata > Aves > Pelecaniformes > Balaenicipitidae > Balaeniceps > Balaeniceps rex. Next base: position 12,794 of record VYZW01059608.1, on the reverse strand, counting down.
GAGCTGTTGGAGTGGGTCCAGAAGAGGGCCACAAAAATGATCTGAGGGATGAAACACCTCTCCTATAAATAATGGCTGAGAGAGTTGGGGTTGTTCAGCCTGGAGAAGAAAAGACTCCAGGGAGACCTTATTGCGGCCTTTCAGTTCTTAAATGGGGCTTATAAGAAAGATGGGGACAGACTTTTTAAACTAAAGGAGGGTAGATTTAGACTAGATATAAGGAAGAAATTCTTTACTATGAGGGTGGTGAAACACAGGAACAGGTTGCCCAGAGAGGTAGTAGTTACCTCATCCTTGGAAACATTCAAGGTCAGGTTGGACAAAGCTCTGAGCAACCTGATCTAAATGAAGATGTCCCTGCTCATTGCAGGTAGGGTTGGACTAGATGACCTTTAAATGTGCCTTCCAACCCAAACTGTTCTATGATTTAAAATTCCCCCCCCCCAAATGCAAATCATATTTTTATTTAAAGGGTTTTTGCTTTTCAGGACTGAATATGAAACTGAAAACATGTATATAAAAAGAATACTGGTGGATTTACATGACAAGAATTAAAAATCCTTTATAGATTCTATTAAAGCTATTATCTTATTAGACTGGCAGTTACAACACCAGGATCTCTGTTTGCAGGTAAAAGACATTTCAGATATGGTAATTTACTAGCGTAGTCCAAGGGTGAAATCTTGCCTTTACCCCTATTTTATCCTAGAATATGGCTCTGAGAGCTTTCTGGAGAAAGAAATTCATATCTCAATGCCAAATACCATATTGTGTTGTATGCATTTTATCATTTAGAGAAAAGAAGTCTTAACTACTGTTCATTCTTATTTATGAAATCAATACAATTTCCCAGTGGTGTTCAATAACTGAACAGGAGCTTATGAATATTTACATAAACTTCTGCAGGGGGTGAAATTTTTTCCATAGTGCCATTTCATTTATTCCTTTACCATTCAGCGTTCCTGTAAAATTTCCCACCTCAAATCAGCAGGTTCTTGCACGTGTCTAGTTTTTGTGCCAAGAGTGCCAGGCAAAAAACAGAAAACAAACCAAACCTTTCTTTTCACTGGAAAGGATGCAAAGTCACTATGCAAACTGCATGGAAAAAAAGATTCAGTTCAGAATCTTTTTTAATATGCCACACCTGTAATCAAGACAATTCAAACCTACGACCTTAGCACAGGGTAATTTTTGATTGAACTAAATACACATAACAGTATTAACAATGGCTGTATTAAGTGGCTCTTCTGCCCTGTCCCTAGTGAGGGTTTCTTGCTCATTTGAAGAAATAAACTGAGAATATGAGTCATCTTTTCCTTATTTTGTTTTCTTACCTGTTTGTTTTCTGGCAAGCAACTTTATATAAGCAAAATCTGGAAAATAGTTAAGACAGTGATTAAGGAAGGAATAATATTTAATACCAGCATATTAAAGTCTAAGTGGAATTCCCAGTCACATATACTTTGTATTATCTTTAAGGGATTAGCCAAAATAATCCGTACATACAGAAGGTCCCAAATAAGAATGCTTGGAAAACACTGTGAGATTCATTAAATTCTTTTCCTTTTTTGATAAATTAATGGGAAAGCTTTCTGTCTTGTTTCTCTTTTATCAGGTTTTCTTTCTTTTGAGGCAAAAAGAAGCTGATTAAAAATTTAAGGATATCACTGCTATGGGATGTCATCTTCCAGAACATGCAGGGTAGAAGAAATGGACTTTTCTTCTTTCTGATCCAGAAACATGTAGCACTTCCACATGCCTGTCAGATGCTACTTAATAGGAATGATGGCACAAAGCTAAGCACTTCTTACTCCACATGATAGATCTCTCAAATAGTTTAGATGACTCAACCCTTTAAAGTGACTCTTTATCCACATGAAGGTAATCTGGAACAGTTAGCACTGGTGTATGAGTGCTTAGTGTAGTTGTAGATGTCTAAACTGCATTGTAAACACTTGAAGGTTTGTTGTGAAGACTGCCATTCCTCGCAGCAGAGCATGTTCTCTCCCCATAGACCATTTTATAACTATTGGTACAATTCCAAACCAGAAATTTTTAATATGCCACTTGAATATTTGTTCTGTGTGCATGAACATCTACTCTTAATGCTATGATGCCATGGAGAAACACAAATTTAATCTGGATGAGGTCTGATCATATGATCACAGGTTTTTCAAATTAGTCAATGTGTATGCATGGTATTTATATTAAGGTAAAACAATTTGCTGATTCCCTATAATTACAGGTAGATTTTAATAATTGATCAAACTCTTCTTTTACAACATCATAGCTAGATCACTGGAGTGGGTTTATCTCACTTGTCTTCAGGTGTGTATAAGGCAATACAGAAACAAGAGCTAGGTAGTTCAGTTTTCCTTTAAAGTCAAAGAAGAGAAAGAAGCATCTCAAGGGCACATTTCACCTGATTTATTATGGAGGTCTACTTTAGCATGAGATTGACTGCACTAATTGTACCTGTTTCTCTTAGTTCATTATAAAGACTCAGTTAGGTCTAGTTACCTATAAGGTTCGTATCTTTGGTCAGTTAAATCCCACATCCACCTTCTATGAGAAATACAGCAGGATTTTTTTTTTCTTCTTCCCCACTGCCAGAAGTAAATCATTCCAAAGTTACATAAGTGTAGTTAATTCAGCTACATCTGCATTGTCAGTTAAATAGGAAAACTTCAAAGTAATCTAAACCATTAAAAACATATCTATAGTCATCAGTTAGTCAATGAATGGCATAAATGGTTTGTGATTTATAACAACTTCTGTTAGAAAGGAAAACTTTTTTTTTTTAATAATGAATAGAGACAATAGCAAAACATTATATTAGACACATAACATTTCCCAGTGACAAGAGAAGACAGAGGTTATGGTTTTTACCCATCTTATCTTTTTACTCTTCTTTTTGCTATGTAACTACCAAAATCTTCGTATCTCATTGAATATCTCCAGTTACACTTACAGAGTTATTGACATAAATAGAGATTAAAACAAGTGTTTAGTAGGACTAGTGATCAAACTTCTGTGACTTGCCTGCCTTCCGTCTTTTGCAAGAACATATTGGGCCACACCATCAAAACCAGCATCCAATTTCGAGCAGGAGGGTATTGGGTAAAAACTGCATCAAAAGATGTGACCAAAGAGATAAGCTCGAGTTTTACAGCTACTATGGGTACTTATACAGGATTGAAAATGTTGACTCCTCCACCAGGGAAGAGGACCAAGCACTGGTTTTGCTGCCATCCCAAACCCTAAGTGCCTGCTAGATCACATCATGGATGATGTGGTGGGATGAGCCGCTACTGGCACACCGGGAATGTAGCAGCCCAAGTCCACACCTAGTCCCAAAGTAGTTTCAGTTTGATATGCCCTACATTTGAAGTGTTGCCAAATGCATCAAGAATTGGCTGAAGGGAGAGGTGTTGCCTCTGATACCTACTATCAGAGGTATATATACAGGTAGTCAAGCACTTTTTCCTGAAAGAGAACCTGTCTAACTGTCCTGCCTCTTTCCACAAGATTTCATTAAGAGGATGTTAAAAGGGTGCAGGACATAGCAGTACTTTGGCAGCCTGAACCACAGCCTCGATCAATACTGTGATGACCCTTGACCATTTGGATGGCCTTGTGGAGGTCTGTAATGGTTTATACCATAAGTCACTTATAGTGACATAGTCACTATATACAAAGTTGTGCAGGGAAGAAGTCCCTCTAACACAATTATGTTGCTGAGATTTTGGATATTCCCTTCACCTATATTAGGATAAACTCAGAACCTCATAAAAAAATGAAAGTAACAAATGGCTCCAAAATAGGCTAATATTCAATACACTTAGCTAAGTTAGAGATGTGAGTAAACCACAGTTTATACCACTGTGGATTTTTTGTTTGTGCTTAAATAGGCTGCTGAAATTAAGGAATTACCAGGTAATGTCTTAATTCATTATAGACTGTAAGATAAAAAGCTGATTTGATGGATAAATCAAAGCAGTTTCTTAATTAAAGGGATATAAGAAAAGAAGAGTTGGACTGGAAAAGCGTTAACCTCCATGGAATTGGGCTTTTGTTACTTTTTCTATGTTCATGACTGTTAAGGTCTTTCTTGAAAAGGTAATTTTTTTAGAGATCAAAAACTGCATTTATGAAGAGCTTTTGGTAGAAAAGGGAGACTAGGAAGACAGAGTGTGTAAATGAACTACGACCATGCGTAATATTCATAGTATGGGAATGATTACTTAAGTACAGGAGTGATTGTTTAACTAGCTATGGTTTTAGAGGTATTTAATTAATCGGTTGTTATAAATACACAGAAAAAATGGGAATTGCCTCAGACCAAGCAGAAGTGCAATATGAGGCCAAGAATAATGATTTAATCTCACTTAACATTGACACCAATTTTGGAATTCCACAGTGACTTTTCCATGATTTCCAATACTTAGAAAATTACCCTGCCTTAGAAAAAGCACTTTACCTTGAAAGAAGCAGAGGTGAGGGGAGAATTGAAACAGTCCCTGGCTAAATTAATATAGTCATTTATTTGTCTCAGCAACCCAAATGTGAATGCTTATTTCCATTTTGAACTTTATTGATTTTAACTGTCAGTGGCTTGATTTTGCCGTTATCTGCTTCACGCTGTGGAGTTATAGGACACTGAAAGAGATAGAGATGCCTAAACATAGGTGTCTAGCATTTAGGGTGTTTGGTGTGACTTCTATCTACTGCTCCAGATTGGCTCTGGTCTCCTAGAGACCCTGTCTCATATCTGCCACATGGATGACTCACTTATTATAAAGCATCTCAAATCACATAGGCCTAGTCAACCGAAACAAATCATTTATTAGGTAGCTGAAGACCATCCTGTTCCTCAGAACCTCTCTGTACCTTCAACTAGCTATAAGCTCAATGTTTATAATTAAATCTTGCTTTTCACCAAGCCTGGCCATAAGCTGCTGTTCAGCAGTAGAAGAGCTCATACCTTTCGAAGTCCTTGTGCATTCCCTACAAGGAAAATTCTGCTCTGACAAGCTTATTGCAAACAAAGTGAAAGAAATCTCATTTCCATTCAAGCAAAGGGAGGAACTAAACCAGTCCTTGTTTCATATATAGATTATGAAAAGTGAATGTTCAAGTGAATCCAGGTCAAAAAGATTAATTTTATCTTTGTGGAAGTGATGATAGGAGGAGGTGGCATATGGTGTGGGCTAAATCCAAAGCAATAGATTAAACAGTGCGAAGAAATGGTCCTGGACATTGGTGTTTAGTTGTTCATACCACTACGTTGCTCACACTGTCTGTGGCATGACTTTAACGTCTGCAATCTGCAACTGTCTCAAACAGCTCACAGATATGGTTTAGGAGGTAGGAAGAGCCAGTGACCACTCCCAATAGGCTGCCTAGTTTTAGAGATTAAGAGAGTCTGGCAGTAAAGACATTGGCTTTCTTTCCCATGGGCTTCAATGTCTGAGACTGTTTCTAAGCAAGTTGAATTTACTATCGTAATCAGATTTCTCTCTAACTCATATGGGCTTCTGAAGTAAAGAAATTTCTGGGGGATCCTTCCAGAGCAGAGACTGACCCTGAAATATGCTGTGTCATTCATTGTTTCAGTACCCAATCCATGTCATTGAGACGATGAACTCAAACTAGAACAGATGCAGAGCATGCCTGGGAGATGAGGTGACATTGAGACCATACCTGATAGATGGGGAACAAACCAGCTCTGATCCTAAGTGTTGTGAAACCAAGGTTGGTGAATAGCAATAATCATCAGGGAAGGAGCAGTGCTATCGAAGCTGAAAGACAATGTGCACAAAGCCAAATGTCCAAATGACTTTTGCTAACATGAGGATGAAAAGTAGAAGGTGGTTTTTTGTTTGTTTGTTTTCATATTTGTGCAGTGAAATTCAGCCCTTAAGACTGTTTAAGGTGCTGCTACACTGAGGGAACTGAAACTCAAAACATGGGAAAGCCCTTCTTGTCATGAGTACTTATGGAACCACCTTTTGGCCGTTGTTTGGTTGTGAGTGCTGTTTTCAGCAAAGCTACTGCAGAGCAAGGCTCCTTCCATAAGAATATCACCTCTTAGCAGCCAAAATTTGTTCCCGTGTAAAAACAAATTGAGACTTTCTGTGAGCAAGGAATCAGCATGTAGCAATTTACATTTTCATCAACAAGGAGGTGTTTCATCCTTTAACTTATGCCACATTGCTGTATTATAAATAAAGGGGCTTGTTGTGTATAGATAGCTTTAGGCTGTGATACTGCTTAAAGAAGAAATGTTAACCTGCTTTTGAATTACAAAGTGATTCAGATTCCTTTTCAACTGATAAACCAAGTGTCATTTAATTTAGGAGTTGCTCACATTAGAAGAATAAAGAGATGGTGGATAAGCCATAAGATGAATATCCTTCAATTAGTTTTTATTGTTTCTGAGAAAGTTTTATTTAGCTTTTTACATATGGGACATATGTAAACATATTGAAAACAAAGTATTATTGGTTAATATAGAATCATAGAATAGAATCATAGAATGCTTTGGGTTGGAAGGGACCTTTAGAGGTCATCTAGTCCAACCCCCCTGCAGTGAGCAGGGACATCAACTAGATCAGGTTGCTCAGAGCCCCGTCCAACCTGACCTTGAATGTTTCCAGGGATGGGGCCTCCACTACCTCTCTGGGCAACCTGTTCCAGTGCTTCACCACCCTCATTGTAAAAAATTTTTTCCTTTTATCTAGCCTAAATCTCCCCTCCTTTAGTTTAAAACCATTACCCCTTGTCCTGTCACAACAGGCCTTGCTAAAAAGACTGTCCCCATCTTTCCTATAGGCCCCCTTTAAGTACTGAAAGGCCGCAAGAAGGTCTCCCCGCAGCCTTCTCTTCTCCAGGCTGAACAACCCCAACTCTCTCAGCCTGTCCTCATAGGAGAGGTGCTCCAGCCCTCGGATCATTTT
>VYZW01059607.1:57390-69985 GCA_013401315.1 Balaeniceps rex | reverse complement strand
GGCCTTTCAGTACTTAAAGGGGGCCTATAGGAAAGATGGGGACAGTCTTTTTAGCAAGGCCTGTTGTGACAGGACAAGGGGTAATGGTTTTAAACTAAAGGAGGGTAGATTTAGGCTAGATATAAGGAAAAAATTTTTTCCAATGAGGGTGGTGAAGCACTGGAACAGGTTGCCCAGAGAGGTAGTGGAGGCCCCATCCCTGGAAACATTCAAGGTCAGGTTGGACGGGGCTCTGAGCAACCTGATCTAGTTGATGATGTCCCTGCTCACTGCAGGGGGGTTGGACTAGATGACCTCTAAAGGTCCCTTCCAACCCAAAGCATTCTATGATTCTATGATTCTATGGAATAGCCCTTAGGCCAGTTTGAATCAGCTGTCCTGGCTGTGCCCCCTCCCAGCTTCTTGTGCACCTGGCAGAGCATGGGAAGTCGAAAAAGTCCTTGACTAGGGTAAGTACCACTTAGCAACAACTAAAACATCAGTGTGTTATCAGCATTATTTTCATCCTAAATCCCAAACACAGCACTATGGAAGAAAATTAACTCTATCTCAGCCGAAACCAGGACAGATTCTTATCATTACCTCCATCCGTTACAGGAGTTGATCATTTCTCCTACATTTGTTTTCAGTCCTTCAGGCAACTATTTATCTGTGACAGGACTTTTCCACTTTCCCAGAAAAGCCTGTTAGAAGCTTTTTGGAAGCCCATATATACTGTTATGAACCTTACTGACAAGTTTATTGACATCACTAAAGACCTCTTCAAAATTTATAGGGCGTGACTTTATTCTACAAAAGCTGTACTGACTTTTCATCGTAGTATCATACATTCACTTAATTCTATTCTTTATTATAGTTCTGACTGCTTTGCTTGGTACAAAAGTCAAATGCACTCAGACCAGTGTCTGTATTCCTGCAGATTTCTTCTAAAGACCTTTGTGAGAATGACACTGCATTTACTGTCTTCCTTTCCTGTGGTAGCAAGACTAATTTAAATGTGAGGTTATACACCATAGTCACCACTGTGGCAATTTCATATTAAGCTTCTTCAGAATTTATGCATAAAGAGAATCTGGTGCTTTCTGCTTATTTCTCCTGATGGATCACCCTCTTCTAACAATACTTCAACATGAGATCATTCTTCATAGTTCTCCCCTATGAAGACTTCTATTGTGTTAAACTTTCAAAATTCTCTGAAGTGAACAGTTATAAAAAAAAACTCATTTAGCTTTTCTGCTATGACATTGGCTTCTCTGAGTGTGATTTTTATAACTTCATTATCCGTCAGTGTGAGAAAAGCATTCAGAGGTTTTATTTGAATAAAAATCTTAATGTTAAAGCTCTGTGTCAATGAACTGCTGCAAAAGAGCGTGATAGTTTTGCCTTTAACATGTACCTGAATGCACTGGTTTAAGAAATCTAAGAGATCCCACTTTCTTGCTTCTCAAAAATTATTTCCTTCCAGAACAGATAGCAGTTGAGCTTCCCCAGCTAGCAAACACACACATATACTGAAATTATGTAATGTGAATTTATTCATTTACTGTAGGCTCTCAAATGTGTCTATAAAGGCAGAAGTCTATGAATCTTTTTAAGCTTTTGGGGAGTGTAGAACAAGTCAGTAACTCTGAAGATTATCTATAGAGTAATTTGGCTACTGCAACAGTGTAATGCAATCAGAATAAGAAAATGCTTCAACCAATACAGGGATTTACTACTTTTTGTATTTGTGTAAAATTCAGAGCAGGTCTGAAATTCCAATTGTTAGACCCAGATATTGCATAACTGAAGGTAAGAGAACCTAAAGTATATTTATATATTACATTGTAGTAATTATATATTATAGCTATAGTTATATACTCTGGTACCTTCAAACCCCGTTCATATGTCTACTGTAAACTCGAGACATTTTACAAGAAAACAAATTGAACTATGTAGCGTGAGTATACGAAAAAGAAAACCACATCTGCAGCAATGGATAATATAGCATATGTGCTATATATATGCTTATTGTCCTGGTTTCAGCTGGGATAGAGTTACTTTTCTTCCTAGTAGCTGGCATAGTGCTGTGTTTTGGATTTAGTAGGAGAAGAATGCTGATAACACACTGATGTTTTAGTTGTTGCTAAGTAATGCTTAGACTAGTCAAGGACTTTCTTTTTCAGCTTCCCATGCTCTGCCAGGTGCGCGAGAAACTGGGAGGGGGCACAGCCAAGATAGTTGATCCAAATTGACCAAAGGGCTATTCCATACCATATGACGTCATGCTCAGTATATAAACCGAGGGGAGTTAGCCGGGGGACAGCGATCGCTACTCGGGGACTGGCTGGGTGTCGGTCGGTGGGTGGTGAGCGGTTGCATCACTTGTTTTCTTTTCCCTGGGTTTTGTTTGTCTCTCTCGTTCTCCTTTTCATTACAATTATTATTATTATTATTATTATTATTATTATTTTTATTATTATTTTATTATTTTATTCCAATTATTAAACTGTTCTTATCTCAACCCGTGGGTTTTCTTACTCTTGCCCTTCCGATTCTCTCCCCCATCCCACCGGGGAGGGGGAGGGGGAGGGTGAGCGAGCGGCTGCGTGGTGCTTAGTTGCCGACTGGGGCTAAACCATGACACTTATATAGAGACATACGTGTGTGTACATAGGTATATAGGCTTTAATGTTTCAGTAATTACTGCAATAGAAATAAGGAAAGAGTAGTTGTAATAATAACCGTATCTGGAGCTTAGGGACCTAAAAAGACAATGCTCAGTAATAATCTCTATCTTAATAAACATCCAGAATAATTATAGAAATGGGGACGTTTCTGCTGTACCTCCATGCTGATATCAAAGATGAACACTTTATAGTCAAGAAAAAAAAAGAAGGATCTTTAATAGTCTAGTAAAATTCATACGAGAACATTAATATAATTGATCTTAGTATCATTTTAAAATTAAGCTTTTAATTTATAGTATAATTTTCCCAATAATGCTCCTCTAAATACATTGTATTGTAATAATTATTGTTACTATAAAGAAAAGACTTTGTTAAGAGTTATTTTCAACTCAAACCATTGTCCTAGTTTCAGCTGGGATAGAGTTAATTTTATTCCTAGTAGCTGGCGTAGTGCTGTGTTTTGGATTTAGGATGAGAATAATATTGATAACACACTGATGTTTTAGTTGCTGCTAAGTAGGGCTTACACAAGTCAAGGACTTTTTCAGCTTCCCATGCTCTGCCGGGTGCGCGAGAAACTGGGAGGGGGCACAGCCAGGACAGCTGACCCAAACTGCGCAAAGGGCTATTCCATACCATCTGATGTCATGCTCAGTATATAAACTGGGGGAGTTGGCCAGGGGGCAGCAATCGCTGCTTGGGGACTGGCTGGGTATCAGTCAGCGGGTGGTGAGCAATTGCATTGTGCATCATTTATTTTGTGTGGTGGTGGTGTTGTTGTTATTATTATTATTATTATTATTTTCCCTTCCTTTTCTGTCCTATTAAACTGCCTTTATCTCAAGCCATGAATTTTACTTTTTTTTTCTGATTCTCTCCCCCATCCCACTGGGAAGAGGGAGAGTGAGCGAATGGCTGTGTGGTGTTTAGCTGCCTGCTGGGCCAAACCACAACAGTTGTTGACCCTAGCTTGATGCCAAGTGCCCACCAGAGCTGCTCTATCACTGCCTTTCTCAACTGCACAAGGGAGAGAAAATATAATGAAAAAGCTCGTGGGTCGAGATAAGGACAGGGAGATCACTCAGCAATTAGCATCATGCGCAAAACAGACTCGACTTGGGGAAATTAGTTTAGTTTATTACCAATCAAAATCAGAGTAGGATAATGAGAAAATAAAAACTAAATCTTAAAACACCTTCCCCCCACCCCTGCCTTCTTCCCAGGCTCAGCTTCACTCCTGATTTTCTCTACCTCCTCCCCCCAAGCAGAGCAGAGGGATGGGGAATGGGGGTTGCAGTCAGTTCATCACATGTTGTCTCTACCCCTCCTTCCTCCTCAGGGGGAGGACTCCTCACACTCTTCCCCTGCTCCACCTTGGGGTCCCTCCCATGGGAGACAGTTCTCTATGGACTTCTCCAACATGTGTCCTTCCCACGGGTTGCAGTTCTTCACGAACTACTGCAGTGTGGGTCCCTCATGAGGTCACAAGTCCTGCCACCAAACCTGCTCCAGCGTGGGCTCCTCTCTCTCCACGGGTCCACAGGTCCTGCCAGGAGCCTCCTCCAGCATGGGCTTCCCATGGGGTCACAGCCTCCTTCGGGCATCCACCTGCTCCAGCATGGGGTCCTCCATGGGTTGCAGGTGGATATCTGCTCCACCATTAACCTCCATGGGCTGCAGGGGGACAGCCTGCCTCACCATGGTCTTCTCCAAGGGCTGCAGGGGAATCTCTGCTCAGGTGCCTGGAGCACCTCCTCCCCCTCCTTCTTCACCGACCTTGCTGTCTGCAGAGTTGTTCCTCTCACATATTCTCACTTGTCTCTCCAGCTGCAGTTGCATAGGCTTTTTTTTTTTCCCTCTTCTTAAATATGTTATCACAGAGGCACTACCACCGTCACTGATTGGCTCGGCCTTGGCCAGCAGCAGGTCCACCTTGGAGCCGGCTGGCATCAGCTCTATCAGGGGAAGTTTCTAGCAGCTTCTCACAGAAGCCATCCCTGTAGCCCCCTGCTACCAAAACCTTGCCACACAAACCCAATACAACAATTTTTGTCATAAAGAGTAAACTTTTCTAGGAGGAATGCAGACACAGCATAGAACTTTCTTTAATTTGATCACTTCTCCCGCTAAAAGTTGTTTAACTTTTTACAATTCACAGAATTATAGAGTGGTTGTGGTTGGAAAGGACCTCTGGAGATCATCTGGTCCAACCTCCCCTGATCAAGCAGGGATGCCTAGAACCAGTTGCCAGATATCCACCTGCAGCCTGTGGAGGACTCCATGATGGAGCAGGCTCCTGGCAAGAACTACAGCCTGTGGAGAGGGGTGAATGCAGAAGGTCTTCTGGCAAGACCTGCGACCTTGTGGGGGACCCACTCTGGAGCAGTCCGTTCTTGAAGGACTGCACCCTGTAGAAAGGACCCATGCTGGAGCAGTTCGTGAAGAACTGCAGCCCATGGGAAAGACCCACTTTGGAGAAGTTCTTGAAGGACTCTATCCCATGGGAGGAATTCCGTGCGGGAGTAGGGGAAGAGTCTGAGGAGGAAGGAGCAGCAGAAACAAAGTGTTATGAGCTGACCGCAAACCCCATTCCCTATTTCCCTGTACCATTTTGGGGGAGGAGGTAGAAGAGCTGGGAGTGAAGATGAGTCCGGGAAGAAGGGAGGGGTGTGGGGAAGGTACTTTTAGTTTTGTTCTTATTTCTCATTATCCTACTCTGTTATTGATTAGCAATAAATAAAACTAATTTACCTAAGTTGAGTCTGTTTTGTCTGTGGTGATAACTGGCAAGTGATCTCCCTGTCCTTATCTTGACTCATGAGCTTTTATTCACATTTTCTTCCCCTGTCCTGTTGAGGAGGGGGAGTGACAGAGCGNCAGCCCATGGGAAAGACCCACTTTGGAGAAGTTCTTGAAGGACTCTATCCCATGGGAGGAATTCCGTGCGGGAGTAGGGGAAGAGTCTGAGGAGGAAGGAGCAGCAGAAACAAAGTGTTATGAGCTGACCGCAAACCCCATTCCCTATTTCCCTGTACCATTTTGGGGGAGGAGGTAGAAGAGCTGGGAGTGAAGATGAGTCCGGGAAGAAGGGAGGGGTGTGGGGAAGGTACTTTTAGTTTTGTTCTTATTTCTCATTATCCTACTCTGTTATTGATTAGCAATAAATAAAACTAATTTACCTAAGTTGAGTCTGTTTTGTCTGTGGTGATAACTGGCAAGTGATCTCCCTGTCCTTATCTTGACTCATGAGCTTTTATTCACATTTTCTTCCCCTGTCCTGTTGAGGAGGGGGAGTGACAGAGCGGCTTGGTGGACACCTGGCAGCCAGCCAAGATCAACCCACCACATTTAGATACTGAAACCAAAACCAGCCAAAAAACATGTGTACAAATTTCATTTAACAGCCTATTTCTGCTCTTATCCATGTTCGTTATTCTCTCTTGCAACTCCATTTATGTCAATGAGTCACTCATGGTTACACTGTTTGCAACAATGCACTTCATGCAGTTACATTTGTTATACTTTATAAAAGCAACTTGCGATCTCTCTATGCTGTTGGCCATGTCATGTTCTCTGCAGTACAGGCTGCAGAAGAGTTTTCTCTTGAAAGCTTCACATGTGCCCTCTTCTGCATCTAGAAATAAAATGCTTCTTTGCTTTTGGAAAACAATGTGTTTTCTATGGGTAAATATAAAATCACAAGTGTGATTTATAATCTCAAATGGACTTTCTTCAGATCATATAGTCTGGTTTCTATATAAGTAGAGGCTGTAAAATACCATTTCTATCCCTGTAATGCAACCAATACTGCAATGTGGTTAGAATGTATTTCTAGAAAAGCATCACATACATATTTGATAAGAAATAGATCCAATGTACTATAACTGTACTATAACAATTTGAAAGGACTGGTGGTGGTGGGGTGTGTGTTCATTTTTAGTGTTCTTATTGTATCATCTACAGCAGAAATAACCCTGTTCTATTTTCTCTTCAATGAAAGCATATGGAATTAAATTGAGAGGGATAGCAGCATCTACATAGCTAATATTGCCCTTGAAATAGCATATTAAATAACATTGAACACTGAAACAACATTGAACATTAAAATAACATATGTCTAACCACTAATTTTCGCTTCTCTTCCTAATGACTCTCACTGGTGATGAAAAGTGAAGTTATGCCTGGTAGCTGTAGCTGGACAGTGGTTCCCTGTACCTCATCATAATTTATGAATCAGGTGTTCAGCTACTTGTATGAAGGGAAAATTCAAATTGTAACTGCTCAGCAGTGGTAATTTGTGACCGAGGAGTAATCTGGCATGGAAGGCAAGAAGGCCCAACTGCAGAAGGAGTTAAAGTGGCTGGAAGCAGGAATGCCAGAGACAGAAGCACTCCCTATAAGGGAGTGAAGTTTTCCTTGGTGGTAAGAAACAGCCACAGCATTGTCTTGTAGCCCTTCTGGAACATATGTGTTCAGGGGCCACCTTTGGGCAGCAGAGCTGAGCTCGGGGGTGGACCCAAGGCTGGGCCGAGGTGCCTCATGCAACTGCTTACTGGAGTGGTGCTGGTGCAAGTGTATATAAGGCATCGGCTTGTGACACATCTTTGTAGACTCCTTATAGAACCGCTCATGGCAGTAGGACTCTGCCCAATGCATCGTTCATTATTTTACTTTATATTTATGCTTAAGCACAAACGTGTTTAATTCACCTCAAGGGGTACCATAAAAATTCCCCAACATGTATCAGCTGTGCTACTCCATGCCCACTAGATCTGGCTCCACAAACATCAGAGTGAAGCCTGGACTTCTTAAAGAAGCACCACCAGAAGAGTGTTGTCCTCAGATTACTTAGCACTTTGGCTTTGAAGTCTTATCCAGAACAAAAGAGACTTCCGTGGAAAATCCACTAATCCTGTGTAAGTGTCCTATTCAGTGCAAGGAACATTACTTCTGTGCAACCAGAGTGGCTTCTACTCAGTCTGAGAAAGAAAGCCTTTACCTTATGTACCTTCAGGATAGCTTTTCAGATTAAGATTCCCAAAGGGAAGGGAACGCTTTCCAGCATTGCTGAGAAAATGTATTTTTAAGTCAAAAAGCCTAGAATTAAGATGTACATGTGAACATATCGTCTGCTTTTGTCACTTTAGTTTTCTCAGTTGATTGGGTAGCTATAAATTATTTTTATATTTGCTTGGGTCTACATTAAAATGATTTCATATCTGTTCAAACAATGAAGACAAATGGCTTTATTTTATGCCTGGAGTCTGCTTAAGCCGTGTCTCTAAACCTGGATTGAGGAAACACTTCCTTAAATATAATGCATTCATAAACTTCTTAAATAGTGGCATCTGGCTGATGCATACAAAATGAGACACAATCATATGTGGCAGGAAGATTTGCATGAAAACAAACATGCATGACAACAAACATAGCTATCGGCATAGTCTTCTTTGGTTAATAAACTGTAGTAGATATAGTTGTCTAACAAGACAGGTCTGAAATGTAGTTAATACTGCTTATCATTAAGCAGTCATACAGCTATGTGACTGTGACCTCTGTTTCTTTAAGTAGGTCTGCCGGACTGTCACAGTTCCCATGTGCACCTACGTGAGAGACCAGAGACTTCTTCCTTTAACCCCTCAGGCCCTTATTCTTTCTTTGTTTCCCTTATAGATCTAAAGTAAACCAGGATGAACTTCTGCCTAGGGTTTTGGAATAGGCACATTCAAAATTATTATCACTTTTGTCATATATAAAGTTGGTGCATCAGCATAATGTTCTGCTGTCCTGTCAGTGAATGTGATAATATGCCTGCAAAGGATCTTCTTTGCTTTTGAAGTAACTAGAGGTCCAGTTGCAACAGTGATTCTTCTGGGAACAGGGCAAACTGGCTACTCTTCACAGTTTTCATACCCATCAGAAAATAACTCCAGACCACATCATTAACCTTATCTAAATATACCCTAAAATCTGACATTTAAGTGTTTAAATTCTCATTAAAAGCTATAGGAAGGTAATAAAAATTGAAATTAGGCAGTACTGTCAGCCCACTACATCTTTGCAAAAAGGTAATCTGAAGGCTGAGGAGCCATAGGGTGAGTATGTCAGAAAAAAACCCTCATGTGGCCCTGGGAAAAATCCAGAGAATATTGGAGCATTATTTTCCACTGCCTCACACTGTTACCAAATTCCAAGCATAGCATTAAGCACCCACATTGCCCAGTGATAAACAACCATGTAAGCTTTTGCTTAGGAGAGAATCAGACACTTAAAACTTCACACCATTAAAATCAGTCAAAAAACCCATTTCCATTCAGCATTTCACTGTCAAGATTTAAGATTCTCCAACAACTGTTTAAAAAAAAATCTCAACAAGAATCAATGCCTTTCATCAAATAAGAATACTGTTGAGAATTTAGGTTCTTATGTTTAATAATTTTATACTCTAGACTTATTCACTAGTGGTCATAGATGCTGAGTGGATTTCATCTCAGGTAATTAGGTGTTTACTGTGTAGGTATCTGCATCTACACTAGTCACCATAAGCTTAGTTTATAGTCAGTGAGGAAAAATAAGCAATCCCAGGCTATCTAAACCTATTTTAGACATCTACTTTAGAACAAGGTAAATCAAGCCAGCAAAGTGCCTACTGACTTTGCTGACTGCCTGGAAAGAGAGGCCAAATGAAGCCCCACATTTGGTAGATGAATCCTGCCCTCTGAGACTTTAGTATGACAGCACAGGGTATCTTATTGTTACATGCATGGCTTCATAGTAAAATGACAGACCTAGGAGAAAAACTGTTCAAAGGTAGTATGTATGTAAGAGAGGAACCTTCAATTGCAGCTAATACAGAAAATCTGTATCTTGGGATGAGGGCAAGTCAGAAAAAAACCAGAAGAAAAGATGAAAGAGTCATCCTAAAAAAGTGAGCTGATGCATATGGCAGAGAGTAGCAATCAACCGCCACATCTGTGGTCACGCTCAGATGTTGTAAATGCATACAAACTTCTTTGGCCTTATTAATGTCGTACAATCACCAGCCACCAGAAGTGTCAGCTTGTGAATGTAGAATGGCTAAAATATAGGAACGAAATGTATCAAAATGGAAGGCAGAGGCATAAGCTCATAGCAGCCTATAGTGACAACGGTAGTGAATACTGTCTTCTCTTTGCCCTGTCACTGAGAGGAATTGTATTCCTCTCTGTTCAGCTGTTTGGCAGGCACACAATTTCTGGAGTCCACATCGTCATTTGTGCCTTTTTTCCATCTGGTTGGCAGTATTTGCAGCTGTGTTGCAAGAAGCACTTGAATTGCCTATTAAGAACTTTTCATTTATGTATTTATTTATTTACTCTGAAAAGCATACTCATGCATGCATCATCAATCATCTTCTATGAGCTTGAGTCAGCTATGGTTCCTGAGCTGAGCTGCTGACTCATACTGACATCTAACACATGGATTGTATTACTGTTAAGTATTCTTACTGATGTTATTAATGTGATAGGCACAGACTGGGCAGACTGAAGTAAGGGTGTTTGTACCTTAAAGTGAAAGCTGAGTCATTGATGAGATATATAGACATTCTGTGTCTGCAACTCTTTTAAGAGGCCTTTGGTCAGGGGAGATACAAAAGTAGTAGTTCTGTGACTTTTATTGTGAAAACTTATTTTATCCATTTTAAAAATGTTCAACCATTACAAGGACATGTAACAATGAGTCAGAAGTAGCAAAAGCATAAGTTAACCTTACCATATCAGCTGAGCTGTGTAAAAATTCCAGGTCTTGCAACATATATTTTTGCTGAGATAGAAGAGAAGCAATAGGTGCCTTGACCTGATCATTTTACTCTATGCTTCTTGGGCTGCTCTAAACTTCCCCGGCTCTTTTATGTAGCTCTGAATTCCCATAATACCAGTGATATGTGATGTCAACCACAGGGTTACATCCTAAAATGAAACTTGGGGGGGATGTACAAAGCTTGAATGAATGAAAAAAAGGAGCTGGGGGTCCTGGCAGACAACAAGGTTAGCATGAGTCAGCTGCCGAAGATCTGGTAAATCTCACAATAAACCTTATATATAACCATACTGGGTTATCAACAAGGGCATAGCAAAAAGTTGAGGGAAGTGATTTTTCCCTGAACTATTATGTCCCACAATACAAGGCAAGCTGGAGCTCATCCTTGTGATGATTAGGGGGTGAAGCAAACAATACAAAATTTGAGGCTGAATGAAATTGGTTTCTTTAGCCTGGAGAAAAGGCAGCTGAGGGAGATCTTCTTGCAGAATTCCACTGAAGGGGACTGCAGAGGAGATGGAGCCAGACACCCCAGCAAGATGCAACAGTCACGAATTTCAGCAAGAGAAACCCTGATTGGACATGAGAAAAAAACTCTTTGCACAGGGAGTGTTTAAGCACTGGAGCAAGTTGTGCAGAATGGCTGTAGAACAACTACCCTCAGAGATATTCAGAACTTGACTGGACAAGACTCAGAGCAACCTGGTCTAACTTAAAGGCCAGCACTGCTTTGAACAACAAGTTGTCCTGAATGATCTCCAGGGATCCCTTCCAAACATTGTTTCTTTTTATGATACTTTGCTGCCTGGAAGTAAAGAACTGTTAGCCCTGGAAGTAAAGAACTCTCCCTCTGGCAGCTGTGGCCATTAATATTTACATAAAATCCTGCAGGAGTTCTTGGCCAGCTACCTTCCTCATTGGGCTGCTGAAATCAGTCCCTTAGACCACTGGTGACTAAAATATGTTGGAACAGACAAATGTAATACAATGTAAATTAGAGGAAATGATGAAAATTACTTGCATCCTGAATTTGTTTCAGGGAAATAAATCATGTGCATCATTGTAGCCATTCACTGAAAACATCTGTTCAGTAGAAACGAAAAGCAACTAAGATTTTTAACTACATTAAAACCAAATAGATATCATTGAGAGTCTGACACTGAGGCATAGCTCATCCTATGATCTGGCCTGCAACTATTTTATTTATTCTGATTGTCACAGCAAGGTTAAAGGAATGTTACTATTAACTTACTGAGTTAAGAAATATTTCTAAGAGAAGTTTTCTGTTTGCAGAATTTCTGATGTTTTAATGAACTCAGTAAATAACCTCACTCAGCATATGATGGTCCAAGTATCAGAATTGTGGGTTGTTGACTGCCTTGATAATGAGATGTTTTTTGTTCCAAATGTCAAATGTACATATTCTGCCTTTTCACCACATTTATCCATAAGTGCTATATGCCCTGGATTTCACAAATTGTCAGGCATATTTATTGTGGGAGGGTAGCTTTCTGCTTCCAGTTCCCTTTCCATTTAGAATTGCTAATTAGTTACCTCACAGTTTAAGATGATATGCCATGGATTGCAAATTATTTCAGAGTAGTTATAAGCTGGATGAAGAGAAGCTGAAAAACAGGTGTCTGTCTTTTGATTGGACGCAGTGCTAGAAATGGAGAGAAAATAATGATTGCTGAAGAAGGAAGTTGGATAGAAATCTTTACCTCAGCATGTAAGTGCACCCAGTATGCTTGACATTTTATCAAGAAAGCACAAACACCACCTTTTTTTAGAGGTTTTAATGGCAAAACTAGAACAATATGTCAGTGAAAGTGTAGGATATCAGCAGACACATAAGGATTTGCATTGAAAACTGTACACAAGATGTCCTTTATACTGTTTAAAATTTGGGCACTGTGGAGGAAGCAGAGGTCTGAATTATATAGTCATTTTGCATCCCAGTCTTAAAGATGAACTATGTCCACATTTTGGGTTTTAAATTCATTATGCTATGCCTTTCTATGGTTTGCATGTATAATTTTAAACAGTTAAAAGCATGGTATGCTTAACAGTACGGATTAAAGCTCTTCCCTCCAGGACAAACTACACATTTCTCCAAGTCAAGAAAA
>VYZW01059607.1:37490-52743 GCA_013401315.1 Balaeniceps rex | reverse complement strand
TCCAGTCAACTGGCACCTCCCCGGTTAGCCAGGACTGCTGATAAAGGATTGAAAGTAGTTTGGTGAGCACTTCTGCCAGCTCCCTCAGTACCCATGGCTGGATTCCATCCAGCCCCATAGACTTGTGTGTGTCTAAGTGGGGTAGCAGGTCACTAACCATGTCCCCTTGGATTATGGGGGCTTCATTCTGCTCCCCGTCCCTGTCTTCTAGCTCAAGGGGCTGGGTACCGTGAGAACAACTGGTCTTACTACTAAAGGCTGAGGCAAAGAAGGCATTAAGTACCTCAGCCTTTTCCCCATCCTTTGTCACTATGTTCCCCCCGCATCCAATAAAGGATGGAGATTCTCCTTAGCCCTCCTTTAGTTGTTAATGTTATTTATAGAAACATTTTTTATGTTTCTATAAATATAAGAACTGCCATTTTTTGTCTTTTATGGCAGTAGCCAGATTAAGTTCCAGTTAGGCTTTGGCCCTTCTGATTTTCTCCCTGTATAACCTCACAAAATCCTTGTAATCTTCCTGAGTTGCCTGCCCCTTCCTCCAAAGGTCATAAACTCTCTTTTTTCCCTGCGTTTCCAAGGTCCCTGTTCAGCTTTACTTTCTCTTTTCCTATCCATTCTCTAAATGACTGAAAAACTCTCAAAAAGGCAGTCACCAAGAGTTTTAGATAAATTAATATTCACAAACTTCATAAAGCGGTCTCACCAGGAACTGATCTGGCAGTATTCATCCTTCTGTATGGCATAGTTGTCTCTATCAGATCCATGCTTTGCTTACTCAATAATTTCTTTGAAAATGTAATGACTAAAATAGGAAGACTTCCCAATAGTTTCTGATGACAGATTGAGGAACAGAGGAACAGAACAAATGGAACATATCATTGTTCAAAATCATTGTATATTGTTGCTCAAAATTAGAAACAACTCATAATAGAAAAGACAATTAAAGACAATTATTCAGCTAGATTACAAGCAGACCATACTTGCTTCCCAGAATATCATTATATCTATAGTTTTGTCTTTTTTTTTCCCCTCTATTCTTTCCATCTGCTGATTGGTCACATTACAAACAGCATATAATAGTAATTAATTACTGATTTTCAATTGGTCTAAATTTTTAATTTCCATAGTACTAATTTAGTGAACATTTACTATTTTTCTGTGGTTTTAACAGTGGAATGATTATTGCAATATGGCACAATCCCAGTTTTTTTGTTTGGTTGGCTGGTTTTTTTTAATAGTGTTTTTAAAGTAAATTATATACCATGATTATTTAAGTCTTAAATAAATTAGTTAATTAAAAAAAGTTAAAGGAGACAGAAGTTAGATTTTTTGGCAGCTTTTCTCTCTTTTGATATAGCTGTAAGCCCTACTGAGACATGTAAAGAAAACAATCATAAAGCTGATGCTATAGTTTATTTCTCCCAGTAAATAACAGAATGAAGATTGGGACCAAATTTTATATCCTTGTTCCACTCCTCAGAGAATACTCTGTCATCTCTGGATGGAAGACAAGAAATTAAGAAAAATTAAATGAGCTGTTAGTTACAATTTATCCACATAATGCAGATGTATATAGCCCTTTTAAGATGAATAGGTTAAATTGATCAAATTTTTCCTAGAATTTGGGTATTCAGAATAGTTTCAAAGCAAGTTGCAAGATTCATTTCAATGTTCAGAGCAGCATATATGTTCTCTAAAATGAAAATAAGAAGAAAGATGGTTTAAATGAGCAAAGTGGGTGCAAAATGCAATGGCATATTATTTATAGAATAAAGATATAATCAACTGCCTCTCAAAACTAGGGGTAGAGGGGAAACATCAGCAAGACAATGACATGCAATGCATGGGTGTTGACTGGACCAGCAGGAGGATTTACCGAGAAAGAATGTCTATAAACATGAAGGCTAACTAAGAGTAACAGGAGCATTGTAGTAAACTCTGAAGAGATATGTAATCAAATGATCACTAATACAGCTCACATACACACTGACACTGAACAATATGCCTTTACTCAGTGACAATTTATTGTAGGTAATTCTTTTAAAAAAAGCTTTAATTGGGCGTGTTCACAATTAAGTGTGAGCTATGGCTTTCATCTCTCAACCATTACCACATTTGGGCAAAATAGCTTCTGTTGCCTTTTTATTATCAATACATGTATAATTTCATAGCTGGCTATTTCCAAACATAAATGTGCATCCTTGAAGAACTATAAGCAGCTTCTCAAAGACCACATTCCACAGCAACAGTTGTCTTAGAAAGATTACTAAAAGCAGGATTTACCTTGCTTTTTATGCTTTACTTTTTATGATCAAATCAGTTTCATATGATGAAATTTAGAGGTAAAATAGTCCAAAATTGTATTAGAGTGATGGTATTCACTGAAGAACTGAGTGAAACTGGATTGTTGGATTAAACACTACACAAAATCATTATCACAAAATGGGGGGAAGAAAAGCCCAACATCTAAAAGAAAATCAGAGACTAATTGACACAGTAGATGTTCCATGGATTACTAAAACCAATTAAACACATTAGCAGACATTCATATATGGAGTTATGAACGGAAATGGAAAAGAAGAGATTCATTATGAAAGAGAGTATCAGAAAACCGAAAAGAACCTGCAAGATTTACTGCATTTTTCATACTTCTTCTTGCAGTAAAGTATTTCTTTGCTATTATGTTTCAGATTTTGACACTAGCTCTCTTTAAAAAAACACATCTGAAATTTTACTGTAAGTTATATAACATTTATAGAAACAAACTGTCTAGCTTTTATTACAACAGCAGCTAAGCTTGCTTTCTTTCTTTTCTTTTTTTTTCTTTTTTTTTTTCCCCTCAACATAACCGTCTCTTTCTGGAGAGCTTGGAGAGACAGATGACAATAGATCTGAAGAAATGCAGCCTGGCATCAAACTAAATTGACTAGTGCAACATAATACTGTTGCTAGTCTGTACTTGTCAGAAGTAGCTATAAGAATGAAGCCTAAAGTATGTTTGTGAGAAAGACAAGAAGTCGGCCAAAACAAGTGGAAGACTTTGCAAACAAATTATGTGTAAACTTTGGGGATTCCTGGAAAAAAGACGTGGCTATTATAGGAATACGAGAAACTTTTTGTGGTTGATAATAAAAAATGATGGCTTGCAAAAACATTAGTTGGTTTGTTTCACAAGTTTCCTTAAAAACGATGTTTTGTTTTGCAAAGAATAATCTTGAATGGCAAAAAGTATGTCATTAAGAAAATGATTGAGACAAATATTGAAAACCTCAAGCATTCAACAAAAAATAGAAACTAATTTGAAAAATCATGAGCTGTTCTTTTATTTTACTTAGACACTTCTGAATTTTCAGGAACATTCCGTTGTATTTATAATTTTTTCCTCAATACAATGTAGTCTATTGTAGTCTAGTAATTTTGTTCTTAAATCAATACAAAGATT
Source organism: Balaeniceps rex (assembly GCA_013401315.1). Classification (NCBI taxonomy): domain Eukaryota; kingdom Metazoa; phylum Chordata; class Aves; order Pelecaniformes; family Balaenicipitidae; genus Balaeniceps; species Balaeniceps rex. Next base: position 49,298 of record VYZW01059607.1, on the reverse strand, counting down.
TTCTCTTGCACTTGGATATCCCCCAAACTTGGTTATCTGCAGATATATTAAATATAATAACATTGAAAGTACAAACCCGATGAATTTTGTCATAGCATGTGTAACACTTCATTTAAATTTTCAAAATATTCTGAAATAAATAAACAGTAACAAAAGTTACATCATCACAGATCAGTGATGATGTTATTCCCAGATTCTAATGGAACAATAAGATACCACATGTTCCCAAAAGTTAAGGCTCCTTACAGCTCATTTCTCTCTTGCAGAAGCCAATACTGCACCCTCCAATGGGGCTAGTGTCACCCATAGGCAAGGCTCTTGCATTATTTGAGAGGGGTTCACTGTAAACACCATGAACTGAAGCAAGACCAAACCCAGAAAGCATGTACCTACTTCCCCCCCAGTCAGACAGATTAAAGTTCAGATAAGATCCAAGCTCTTGAGAACCAGAATAATTACAAGAATAGAACTTTTTCATACTTTCTATCAGAAAACATAAATTCAAAGGCCAGTACAACAGCCAGGAGCACGGTGTACAATATAAATGAACACTATCTAAAAAGAAAAACTCCACACTGAGCCCTTGAGTCAGTAGAAAGTTTTCAGGCAATAGTAGTGGAGGCAGAATAATCCCATTGGGCCTGCTGAGATTCAGCCTGTAGCTTGTGAAAGACTGACCAGTTCAAGAGAAGGTATTTGTATTCATTTTCCTGTGTAAGGTTTCCACTTGGTATATTCCATACTTTTTTCCCCCCTTTAATTTCTTCCTAAAAAATTAAAAGTTGAACACTCCTCCTACTGTGAAAGGCACATACTTTTCTCCCTTTGTTTTCTCCCCTCCAATTTTGTATTAAAAATATATATATATCTACACACTGATAACGCATATCTGCTTAGCCCAGAAGAGTTTTTTCCCCTTCTACAGATGTCCTGGCAAACTCAGTAGCCATGGAAAGATAACATTTAAAGCAATTTCAGCAACTCATGGCTATTCCCCTGAGGGATCTTATTGTCAAGTTTACAAAGTTAAAATCAACAGAATCCTCAATCACTCCACACTTATTCTATTTTTGGTCTATAGTTATCACATGAATTTAACATTGTTCAATAGTTGTCTAAAATGACTAAATGGGTAGAGGAGTGGTATCCAAATTTCCTCATTGTTCCTTATAGGCAAAGGTTTCCTTTAAGGCAACTGCAAGTTGCACCAGCCTCGATCTAAGAGCCAGTGACATACTCTTTCTGTATTCCGTCTTCCACAACTGATTTCACATTAGGATGACAAATAACCATCCTGCTATTTGAATACCAAACCCTTCCCCCCATATTCTCAACATCTCCAAAATTAATAATTGTACATGACACTACAGAAGTTTGTCTGCTTTCATGGATGAATCCAATAATATTTAAAATAAAGCAACACTAAAGAAGCACAAGTTTCTTGCTCCCAGAGAGACGGGGCCTTTACTTTCTGTATGAACAGTATCACCAATTGTGAATGGCAGGATTGCTTTCACTATGAAATATTGTCTCCTTTAAGTTATTTCCTTAGTTTTAAGGAACTTAAAGAAATTTTTAGTAATCTTTGTCAAATTTGGTTGGCAATCCCAGAATCTTCAGAGTTCAGTTCTGTTCAAGTAAGCATACAAAAGTCTGAAAGTTATGTGTAAAAATCAGAAAGCATAAAAAAGTACAAAACAATAAATGTATTGTTTGGAAACATGCATCCTTGAAAATCTAATATATGTCATCCTCAGTCTTACCAAGTGTCCTGGTTTCAGCTGAGTTAGAGTTACTTTTCTTCCTAGTAGCTGGCATAGTGCTGTGTTTTGGATTTAGCATGAGAAGAATGCTGATAACACACTGATGTTTTAGTTGTTGCTAAGTAATGCTTAGACTAGTCAAGGACTTTCTTTTTCAGCTTCCCATGCTCTGCCAGGTGCACAAGAAATTGGGAGGGGGCACAGCCCAAGATAGTTGATCCAAATTGACCAAAGGGCTATTCCATACCATAGGACATCATGCTCAGTATATAAACCGAGGGGAGTTAGCCGGGGGGCAGCGATCGCTGCTCAGGGACTGGCTGGGTGTCGGTCGGTGGGTGGTGAGCAGTTGCATCACTTGTTTTCTTTTCCCTGGGTTTTGTTTGTCTCTCTCATTCTCCTTTTCATGACAATTATTATTATTATTATTATCATTATTATTATTATTACTATTATTATTATTTTATTTCAATTATTAAACTGTTCTTATCTCAACCCGTGGGTTTTCTTACTCTTGCCCTTCCGATTCTCTCCCCCATCCCACCGGGGAGGGGGAGGGTGAGCGAGCGGCTGCGTGGTGCTTAGTTGCCGAGTGGGGCTAAACCACGACACCAAGCAATTTAATTCTGTAATTTTGGACCCACAAACAGTTTTCATGAAAATGGAAAACATTGTAACTTAAATAACCAGAAAATTGGTAGATAAATATAAGCCTGGAAAAAAGTACATATTCTCTGGTTAATTTTGTCATCTCATGTATTTTTCCAAATAAATTTTACTTTTCAATGCATTATTGAATATTCTTTACAACTTCTCAGTGAATTAACTCTTTTTAGTCTAATGCAATAGAACATGTGACAGGGGTTTTTTTTCCTAGCAATCCTGGCATTTGTCCAGCAGGTTGTGACTTAAATGGGGGATATTTTCAGTAGATTTTATAATTATTATGATTATTTATGAAATAATCACATTTGTTGACAAATCTGTTAAAATTAGTGTTATCACTACTTTTGATTGCACCTGTCCATTAATGTTGGAAACAGCTCTTCATGACATCTCATTTCTGTACTGAATCCAAAGAGATTTTTAATGCAGCTAAAGTTTGACATTTTTCTTTGAAAAAATGAGGCTATAATTTACTAATTTGTATAATTCTATTAATATTTATTTACCTCTACTAGTTTTGTTGTTGGGTGTTTTATTGAAGATATATGTCAAGATATATAAATAAACATGAAAAAAACATTAAAATCTAGCTGAGTCATTTTTCCCCTGCAGACACCTATTAAAGTACTGATGAAGATGGAAGTATGGCTCTTTACATAGAAAGGTCTCATGGTAGTGAAGGGAGAGGATGAAGTGTAGTGGGCAAGTGTATAACATTTCAAGATATTGTAAACAGAATAAGCAGAAATTTTTGAAAATATGAGATGACAGATGATGAAGTCCAACACACATTTCAGGCTTTATCTGAACCCTTATAAACCTCCACGATTTAAGGAATTCCCTAAATGCTGTACATAACACAGAGGTATAGCAGAAAGGAGCCCAGAACACCTTCCTGACATCCAAACATCCAAAAGCACAGTAATTCATTTCAGGATAATTAAAGTCTCTCCAAGATAGAAATTACAGGAACTGTAAAGACTAGAAGAGCAGTACCTCCCACTTCCAGATCAGTTTTGGTTGCAAACTAAACTATCATCAGCTGAAAGTGTAATAGACAACAGATCTATTTTAGCATAGGCCGGTCAAGCTTCCTCTCTTGTACTGCCATTCAGCACAGTTTCCACAATCCTGCAGGATGAAAAAAAAAAAAACAAACCAAAAAATATTATTGTTTCATTATCTGGGCAACTCTGAGATTAGCCTTCTGCATTCTAGATTAGTTTTAGTTTCCTGTCATTGTATGTTACGGTTAGAGGGTCTAGTTGATTGATTATCCTGTTGCTGTGTACTAGGGCAAGTCTATTTCTCTCAGTTCAGGACAATCCATTACAGGTCCTGAATGAAAGTGCAAGCTTTGTACATCCATCCTATGGGAAGTATGATATTTAAAAAAAAAAAAAAAAGAAGTGGCTTTTAAAACTGTAGTCTTCACCCTGAATAAAGTACGGCTTTCCAGGAGCCGTTGTACATAGAAATACACTCGTATAAAAAAGCTTTATCTTACATTAATACTTTGGTGGAGGACATATATTAATATGGGGAACAGTGTTATGATTTTTTCTAATGAAAATCCTCTTTTTGCTATATATAAAGGTTGAGCAACATAACAATAGATGAAATATTATCTAGACTTCTTAGGATAGAAGAGAATCCATTTGTTATTTCAAAATGTTTTCGACCACTTTAATTAAATAGGTGGGCCATTTCTTTTGACATGCAAGAACCAAACCAGGTTTTGAAATAAACTGACAGTTTTTTCTCCTTCCTTAATGACACTATTTAAGATCTCTAGAGAACAGAACCAGATATGATAAATATCAGTATCAAATAATTTGCTACTGTTCTTCCTATATTTTATTAGAACTTGATACTATTAACTTATGAGCTTTTGTGCTGACATCTGATTTCACTTTTATAGGCTCATGAAACTAAACATGACAGGATTTTCTTCTAATGTTGTCTCAAACATCCAAGGGCATTTAAACCTGCAAAATAGATCAGATACAATACAGTTTTCCTTATTGGTATATGTTGCTAAATAAAATGTTGTTGATGTGGCCGATTACCCTTCTTCCTAAATAGTGTACAGATTTGTTTGATGTTTGGGAGTCATACATCCCCGGAATGTACTGATGTTGACTTGTCTGTAGAATTACCATATAAATAATAAAGACATTTTACAGATATAGAAACAGCATCCAACTTTTAAGACCCCTTTATAGTCATAAATACTGTTGAGAAAGGTTCCATAAACTCTATCTGCTTTAACATTGATCTGACTTGCATTTTAATATTTTCAGCTTTTCTCATTCATGGTTTATTTATTTTATCCATTTCTCTGTCACTTTTATGACATTGACTGCTTTTTCAGTGGGCAAAATGAAGCAGGAGAAAATCAATCATTGCTCAGTGTATACGATGCCTTGGGCATAACATCATTCTACCAGGAATACTTTACAGATTTAAGCTACACTTGTTTGTACTTTATTTGCAGGAGGAATTAACTTCCCCATCATAGGTATTTATTTACTGATTTTAGATTCCATAAAAAAATATTTATTGTTTAAAAAGTTCAAAGACCTCAGTCACATATTACAAACAACACACAAATGTAATAGCTTCCCTTAAACCCAGAAAGAAAAGAAAATATAAAGCATCCAGTTCTCTGTGCACATATCCTTGCCCTCAGGTTAGTTTGGGTAGCACATACACAAGTTTAGCACATTCTGGGTATTTTGGACTGGAGGACAGAAAGAATTCTAGAGTTTAGGGATTGTCCTACCAAAAATCTCTAATGCTTAGCTTTTGTGATCACTGCTACTGTTGGTCCCAGAGTGACCTGGATGTTATAAGAGTCAATATCTATAAGCTGAAGAAGTGACCTTTTGGTGGCTGAAAGAGAAGCCCTGTGAAGTTGCTATCTTTAAACAATCACAAGAGTCCACATCTTCTGATTAACACTCTCAGAAACCTCAATATGAGATAAACAAGAGGAAACAGTGCTGGATTCCCAAAGAATCAATTGTACAACCTCTCTAAGACCTTTCTTGTGCAACCTTGAAGGACCCTTAAGAACAGGTCTACCTTCTCAAAAGGCTTCTAAATAAAAGTAATCAAAATAAGTCTTCTTTTCAACGCATTGAAGAGAGCTAACAGATGGAATTGTGGAAAATCATATTTCATGAGTAAATGTTTCCAGTGCTCTAATCATCAGCTTTCAAGAGCATGGTAACAAGTAAAAAATCAGCTAGGTGATACCCTCGACCTTGTCCTATAATCATTATAATAGTTAAACAATATATCTGGAGAAATCACCAATCATTATCAGCATTGGCACTGTTATATCCACAAGATTAAAAATTTCAGGAGCTCATATTGGGACTTTCTATTGAAGCAGGATTGTCAGAGGTCACCTACCTAATTGTATTGGGTTTGCGTGGCAAGGTTTTGGTAGCAGGGGGGCTACAGGGATGGCTTCTGTGAGAAGCTGCTAGAAACTTCCCCTGATAGAGCCGATGCCAGCCAGCTCCAAGGTGGACCTGCTGCTGGCCAAGGCCGAGCCAATCAGTGATGGTGGCAGCGCCTCTGTGATAACATATTTAAGAAGCAGGAAAAAAAAAAGCCTATGCAACTGCAGCTGGAGAGACAAGTGAGAATATGTGAGAGGAACAACTCTGCAGACAGCAAGGTCGGTGAAGAAGGAGGGGGAGGAGGTGCTCCAGGCACCTGAGCAGAGATTCCCCTGCAGCCCTTGGAGAAGACCATGGTGAGGCAGGCTGTCCCCCTGCAGCCCATGGAGGTTAATGGTGGAGCAGATATCCACCTGCAACCCATGGAGGACCCCATGCTGGAGCAGGTGGATGCCCGAAGGAGGCTGTGACCCCATGGGAAGCCCATGCTGGAGGAGGCTCCTGGCAGGACCTGTGGACCCGTGGAGAGAGAGGAGCCCACGCTGGAGCAGGTTTGGTGGCAGGACTTGTGACCTCTTGAGGGACCCACACTGCAGTAGTTCGTGAAGAACTGCAACCCGTGGGAAGGACTCATGTTGGAGAAGTCCATAGAGAACTGTCTCCCATGGGAGGGACCCCACAGTGGAGCAGGGGAAGAGTGTGAGGAGTCCTCCCCCTGAGGAGGAAGGAGGGGTAGAGACAACATGTGATGAACTGACTGCAACCCCCATTCCCCATCCCTCTGCTCTGCTTGGGGGGAGGAGGTAGAGAAAATCAGGAGTGAAGCTGAGCCTGGGAAGAAGGCAGGGGTGGGGGGAAGGTGTTTTAAGATTTAGTTTTTATTTTCTCATTATCCTACTCTGATTTTGATTGGTAATAAACTAAACTAATTTCCCCAAGTCGAGTCTGTTTTGCGCATGATGCTAATTGCTGAGTGATCTCCCTGTCCTTATCTTGACCCATAAGCCTTTTAGTTACATTTTGTCTCCCCTGTCCAGCTGAGGAGGAGGAGAGATAGAGTGCTTTGATGGGCACCTGGCATCAAGCCAGGGTCAACCCACCACACTAATCGGTATGAACTGATTCAATTTGCAGATAATGCAGTAATGTGCAGTAGGAAGGTGGTAGTAATCTTTTGATCCACAGGGCTTGTTCAAGAGATACTAATTGCACGTTAAAGCAGCCAAACTTTTGCATGTCATCAGTGATTTTCAGGAACTTGTATTTCTCAGCCTCTGTTTCTTCTCCAAATCCTTACCCACATCTACCATAACACCTTTGCGTTTGAGGACAGTGAAAGAGGCAGAAATATGCTTTTAAAAGCTTTATAGTTCATGGAACAGTAATTCCCAGCTCAAGGAAATGTGCAGACATGGTATTCCCTTTGCACCAAAGCATTAGTAGAGAGGAAAAATAAATGATCCAGATAAACTTGATAAGCCGTCCATGTTTGTGTGAAAGATTTATTGAGTTTGGATAAACACCACAGCCATGCTACTCCTCCTTTCATCTTCTCTGCTGCTTTTAGTCCAAGGCACACCTGGAGCCATCTCTGCTAATATAACTCTGATATATTCACCAACCAAGTTTCTGTAATTTTTTTCAGAATAATGAGGCCCAATGATTATAAAAATCGGATACTATATTGTTTAGCAAAAGCCAAAAACTCCAGATGAACATTTGTTCTTCAGAACAGAAGTGAAAATATCTCAGTGGTTTAGGTCAAAGGACAGATAGATGTGATTGTGAAAAGGAACAATAAATAAATAATAAACTTGTTATTTCACTAGCTGTGGTAGTCTGTGTCAGTGCGTCATTTAGTTTAGCAACCTTAAATCAAGGTTAACGAAGATTTTTGCACGAGGATTTTATAAAAAATATATAGCAGCCAACAGTAAAATGTAACATAATAGAAGCAGGATATTGAATTGATTTACTGCATCCAAGATGAATTTGGTAACAATATTAGATTTAAGGCTAGCCAGTTAGTTGGCTCAGTGCTGTAATATAATTGTCTCTTCAGAAATGCATTAATTTTTTAGTGTGTCATGACAGTTTTCTGTTCATGAAAAAAATTCCTTTATTCTTATGCTTTTCCTTTCTCAGATGTCAGCCTCCAGCATTCAGTTATAAGGAAGAGTCAGCATGAAGTATTCTCATTGATTTATAAATATGACATACACATTTATAATTATATATATATGATGTCATTGCCTGATAGCACAATATAGGTATTTGTCAAATTTACTGGCTAAAAGCAACAGCAATTACAATTTAAAGTCCAAGAAAAGTACTTCCTGTTTAAATAAAATTAGCTTTAAGTATTCCAATTATCTGTTCCAGTCTCTTTGATTAACCAAAAGTTCACTAAATTAACTACAATAGTTTAGAGACTACAAAGTTATTATTTTTTATCACCGTCTCCAGTTCCCCTGAATACAATTTTTCAGGAACTGGCTTCTCGGATCATTTTAGGTTTTAAATAGATTTTCTTTTCTTTATTGTATGTATACAGGCTGATGATTTAAATAACGTGAAAGCCATTGAAGGTAAATTAAAAGTTGAGTTAAAATTAAACTGCAATGAAAGAAAACCCCATAACAGGGCCCATGAGGTGATATTCACATTAATATCAAATGAAGAATTCTACTGGAATAAATAGCAGATGAATTTAAATTGCTGAGGCCATTAATTAATATTTTACTGAGAAGTGTATGAATCTGGCATACTTTCAGTTTATTATTACTAAGGTAAGCAGGCAGATGACCAGGTCCCAGCCTGAGGTTTAACTAACTGAACAGATCATGAGAAACTACTGATTACAACAGGAAAAACTGCTGCACATAACAAATAACCAGCAGATGTTGGAACAACTGTCCCTGCTGGGCCAGAGGCTTCGACCCAGATGGAGTTTCAGATGGTGGATGCAGCCCTGCAAGTCCCACGCTGCATGGATTGCCTGGGGCCTCTCTTTAATGCCAGAAGAGATGGCTCTCCATCCTGCAGGAGGTGTGCTGTCTTTGAAGAGCTGCGTTGTTAAGTGGAGGAGTTACAGGAGGAAGTGAGCAGGCTGCACATCATCATCAAAGAATATGAAAGCGAAATAGACAGGATATTCTCAGAGATGCAACAACTTGAAGAGCCCTGGACCCCAGCTGCGGTGGAGACACAGGCACCATCCATCCCCGATATAACAATAATGCAACCTGTGGGGAAAGTGAAGAATGGAAGCTGCTGATGTCTGGCATCAAGAGGTCTCCTGCTTCACCTAAAGGCTTACAACTGTGAAACTGGTTCACCTCACTCAAAGTTGAAGAGGAGTCAGATGTGCTTCTAAGCCAAGCATCTGGGTCATCTCACCCTAAACCATGTAAGACCACTAGGAGGAAGTGGGATACAGATAGTACCGTAAGGGTGACTGGATTTCACTAATGGTTAAAGTGGAGTTATGTGAGAGACAGCCAGACTCGCCAGATAGTGAAAGGGAGTATTGGGGCCTTTTCAGGAGCAGAGTCTTGCAATGCCAGCAGTGCCTTATTTAAGGTTGAGGTAATATTATTTAAGCCTGAGGTAATATAAGACCTAGGTAACAGTATCAGAAGTACCAAATTCAGGTGCAGAGGTAGCAAATTCTGGTTCTGACGGGAAGAAATTAATTAGAGGTGGGTTGTTTATCTGAGAGGAGGCAATGCTGGAACAGGCCTCAGGAGGAAGGATCTCAGTAGTCAAGCAAAGATGAAGGGAGCCCAAACTGTATTTCATGCTCTCTCGCAGTCACAGTTCTTTACCTTGAATGAGACACAGCAGGATTCATGTTGCCTAATTTTAGGTACATTTATATCTGAGCTAGTCAGCATAGACTTTCCATATAATCAAAGAAGAGAAAAAAATATTTTCAGGGCACACTTTATCTGACCTATTTTAGGCATCTGTTCAGGACAAGATGAGTCATAGTCTGAAAGAGCCCATTAGAAGGGGTTGGATGGGGAAGGTGGTATTTATTTACAAATCTCAAAGTCGATTTTATCCACTCATATTCTTTGTCATAGATTTCATTCTCATATTCTCTTATTCACATACTTACAAGCACCAACACTCAAGTTTCCATGGTCTGACCGGGATCAATTGTATGTGGCACAGAGGTCAAGTGACACCAGTACTGAGTCCTCATCATGTCTCTGGGATTCTTCTTCTTAGGTGATGACAAATGTGTTATTTATGTCCTTAAAGTGTCATTATTTGGCATGGAGTGGCCTTCTGCCTCAGAACCTTGCTTACTTCATCTTGCACAAGTCTTAGCCAGGTTGCCTGTTTTACCTTGTTTGAAATATCATTGCATTTCAAGTGTTCCTGGAAATTGGGAAAGGAATGGTATAGATGATATGCTGCGACGTTGTTGCCATCCTCTTATTGGCAGCATTCTGCCTATGGGTGGTTTATGCTGCAGTCTTATGAGAACGCAGGCTTTCCTGGACTTCACATAAAGAATATGTTCTTCAGTTTTGCTGCTGGGAATGATAGCTTAGGAAAGGCACCGGGAATGGTGTCCATCATTATCAATATAGGCCATTCTTTTAATCCTTGTGCTACTGTTTTTCCTTGTATTTTCACACACACATTTCCATTCATCTTTCATATGTACCAATTTCAATATTTCTGCTATACATCTCTGCTGTATGCTAAAAACATCTCCATTAAACAATACATATGAAATACACACCATCTACACAGCAAATTATTTTTTTAACCAAGAAAGGACTATACACATCTGTACAAGCTATTCTAATAATTTATTTCTATTTTGAGGCCCTTTTTTCTTTACAAAGAATTTTTCTTACCTATTACAAGATAAATATTCTACTTATGGTTTAAACAAAAAATAAAAATTCAATTAAAATGCAGAACTTGGTTTAAAATGCATTATGCAAATAAAACTACCTTACATGTTCTTGTTGTGCAAGAATAAAAAAAATGTTTTCTTAATATATATATCCAGTTGAGGACTAAATTTTCACAAAGGAGCAGAGTGGGATTCAGCAGCTGAAACACAGGTGTCTAATGCCATCCTAGGAAACAGGTGTCAGAAAAAAACTGCCAGGTACCACATCCAAGTTTTAAATTTAAAAAATTGTTATAAACTTGGAAGTACCTAGTCCTTATCTGTCTACCTTTCTGCCTTGAGGGATGAACAGAAGCGTAGAAGTGTTTGCCTGTATATGAAAAGGAACACTGGGAAAGATCCACAAACTAATGTCTGTGCAAGGCAGAGAGGCTATTGCTTCAGTGAGGTTCTGAGACTAACCTATAGAGAACCAGGTTATGGATAGTGGCCCACACCATGAGGATATTTCTGGTGACTGAAGAATGACAAACTGGTTAACACATATCACAGTTAGACCTCAGTATGTGTGAAGTCTGAAAAGGTGTGATTAGTGCATACAGCTGTGTCCATCTTATGTACAGTGTCTAGGCCACTTCTTGAAAAAGTCAGATTCAAACTTGTTTTTCATCTCTCTGAATAGATATGAACCTAGATTTCTTAATTTTGAGACTCTAAAGAGCTGAAATGGTCTATGAGTTCCTTCATTTAGCCATTTTTATTTTGCTAAAAATATTTTAATACTCATTAGGTTAGACATGAACATGTTGCCATATTTGCCTTCTAAAGTAATTCACGTGGGATGTGGATGATTCAATCTTCAGTCCCTTCTCTACGCCTAAATTAAAAAATATCAAATTAATTGGTAAATGTTAATCTCCATGGAAAACAGTGATTTATAATCAGCATAGAATTTGGCGCTCTATCATATTAAAAGTTTGGGTTTTGAGATTCAAGGAAAGTTCCAGATTTTGTGTTGTTATTAAGAACTCTTTCGTGTTTGCTCACAAGGGTCTATTTAGTCATCTCTCTATCTATTTGAAAATTG
>VYZW01059607.1:0-26850 GCA_013401315.1 Balaeniceps rex | reverse complement strand
TTTAACACCATATAATTTAGGTATTTGTTTCATCTAAATTCCATTTGATTAACATGGGTTATCAGTTTTGTCTTCATAAATCAAGCATTTGTAATTCCTATTCAGTCATTGAAGAAAAGTAAAACCTATACCAACAGAGATGATCTAGTCCATCTAATTTAGACAGCTACTTCTCTCTCCATTGGATGTCCTGAGTTTTGTTGTAATGTATATAAGTTTATATATGCCCGGTTGCCCAACCACTTTTGTTAATTAGTTTAATTATTTATACTATAACAATAATGCTTGTATTATGTAACAGATTCATGATAATTTCAATTTAATTACAGTTTTACATTTATATCTATGTAGTTTATATAGCTCACTTGAGCATTTTCATGGTGTTTTATTTTCTTGGGAAGGAATTCTATTATGTAAATGTCATCTTATCCAAATTAATAGCCCATTCTTGTTTGATGTGGAGTGTAATTATATGGTGTTAAATTAATTTTAATAAAATCAAATATCAATTTTTCCTCACATCCATCTGTATATCTACTTAATTAAAATGTCACGTAATGTTTCTAGAGGATAAAGAAGAAATAGCCTATTTCAGTGTACTAGTATTTTAAGTAAATATTTATATCAGGTGGTGCATTCAATAACAATAGGATTATCATTTTCCATATTGTGTTACGGAAAGTCTTTCATTAACAGCTTAAGGAACGGAGTTTTTCTGAAAGGGCTATGGAAAATTGTAATCTGTTCCAAGGCTCTTTACCATTAATTCATTCATAAGGTGTAATTCATGACCATGTTTGTGTTTACTGTGGGATTTAATTATGTTCCTTGCCTCCTTCTAGCTACCTTTTTATGCTTTAGTGCTCCTAAATGGGACAAATGTAAACTCAGTCCTTGTAATGAATATTGAACATGAGACTGATTCAGAACCTTTCTTCTCTTGACATTTCTAAGAGTTACATATTATGAAAGTAACGTATCTTGAGCATCTTTCTATTTAGAAGCATTTAATTCTTTTATGAAGAGAAGGAGATGAGAGAAGACAGCAAATGTCAATGGATAAAAATTATAGCAAAATACTTAGTCTTTGCACAAGCTGTGCATTATATTTAATTTCACTACAGCTTACTTAGCATACTGAGATACAAGAGTCAAAAATAAAAAAGTAGTTTGGGATGGGGATATTAAATTCTGTCATTCTAAAAAAAAATATGGTTTCATACTTATATAATAATAAATAAAGTTACCTTCCTTTCCCTGAGACCCCATAGAAGCAGAAGGTCAAGTTCAGTTATGATATAACTCTACTGATATCTGTGACTTCTGTCCTATTAAAAGAGAAACAAGTTTCCTCTAAAGAACTTTCCAGAAAGTAGCAAAAGAAGTAGACTTAGAGAAGTCTTTTTAAATGTAGTAAAAAATTAATTATGTCAAAATTAGCTTACAGGCCAGTTTTCAGTTTTAAGACTGAAAGTAAAGTAATTGCTCTGGTAGCTGCTTCTAATCCAGAAAAGACATACCTTACTGTCAAGCCTAACCTTTCAGAAATCCAATTGCCTAACTTTCAACTGATTTCTGATTCAATTAAATTCTGCTTCAATTCAAGGAACAATTTATCAATGAACAAGATGCCATTAAAGAGGATAACCAAGAGAATGGACTCTACTTAGTGATGCTTGCATTAATATGCCAGGCTAGAGACAGTACTAATGATGGGAAAGTTAACCAAACAAGGACTACAGAATGGTTCAAAGTGAAGTTAATAAGCATGGGATGAAAAATCTTTGGGTCTATTTTCTTTTGGTTTGAACAATGTTATTTGCATCTCTGAAGAACAAAAGCACAATAGGCATGTAAAGTTTTAACAGCAATTTTTCACAACTGTGTATGATTCCAAAAGATGACAAATTAAAATAAAGATAATGGAATGAAAAATTCTAAAGTATTTTTAATGTGTTATTTCTGTATATTTGTCCTAATTTTGTGTTTCCTCTCAAAACTCAATGATACTTAATTGCTTCAAACAAAAGGAAATTAGATGAAAGAGCTGGCTGCAAAATGAAATCTTTCTATCTTGATTATTAACATAAGCTTTACTAAGAAATCAAACACAAAGTGAAGTATTATTACTTTTAAAAGACCTAAAAGTCCACTAAGATGTGGGAATATGGGAACAGATCATGCACATTCTTAACCTAGAGTAAGCACGATGTAAAATGCATGTGCTCAAAAAAAAATCTTTTAATTCAGGTAATTCATCCTGAATTTGAAAAAATCTGAAAGTGCATGTAAAGTTGCTGAAGTTAAGTCTCAGTTACCTAACCAGAGAACTGACAAAAAAAGAAGCATAATTAATAAGATTATATTGTTTACTTGTTTAGTGTAATCTTTATGCATATTAGATACAAATTAAAATTCATATATGTAAGATTAAAAGATTTAATAGAGAAATTGTCTGTGTTTGACATTTTTCATAACATGGCCCACAGAACTTCATCCAAAAGTACTGAGTTCATAAAGTTTTGCTGAACTAGTATTTTGGCAGCATATTTACCAAAAATTAGCTCTAAAGCCATGAACACCACAGCTTTCACTTTTCTCATCAGTGTGGGCAGCCAAGTTGGGAAACTGGCCCTAACTGGCAACCTGAAAATGATACATATGTATTCCTAATAAATGTAAAATGCTGTAGCTTTCTCCTAGGCCTGCTTCCCTTCCTCTTTTAGCATCAGTAATTTGAAAGGCATTAGTGAGAGCAAAAGGGGTACCACCTATTTTATACCAGTTTTCAAAAATTATGAAGAAAAATTTTTTCTCAAAGTGTTAAATGAAAGAAACAGATCTCTTTAGACTTTTTTACAGATGAGAACTTTTAAGCATAAGGGAGGTAGAGTGATTTCTTTAAGCTCATCAAGCAGCTAAGTTGCAGAACCTGAACTAAAAACTTAAACCATTCACTTTACACTCCAGTACACTAACTTCAATGCTTCACAAAAGCATTACCAATACATGTCAGGAAGAATAGCCCCTAAGCTCAAATGTATCACAAGAACTTTAGAAGTCTCATTATTCCCTGATGCTCACTATGGTGCAGGAAAGTATCTGAGCCTATAGTTAATCTTCAGAGTGTTCAAGCTTGACAGTATAGTATAGAATAATATAATATACTATAGTATTAATTATATTCTTAATTGCTCTGGCTGTCTAGCATTTGTACTGCACTTTCTTTTCATATTTTGGCATACTTTAATTATAGAGTCAGGAGATTTTCAAGAGTAAAGATCCTTATTTTTAAAGATTACATATTTATATGGATATATATCTGCAGTGAAACCTAGGTTTTAGCAATTTTCAGAAGTCTGTTTCAGACAGACACACAGACAGACAGAAAAAGTATCCTATCTTCTTCTCTTGCTAGATATCTCTAAGGAAATCACTAAAGGAAGTTTAAACAAACATGTTATTTCTCTACTCCCTTGGGTGTACACACATTTTTTGCTTATGGTTTAGAAAGAAGACATGACAGTACATTTTGCTGATTAATGGACATGCAGTTGTCTGCAAGAACTTGGTATAATTTCAGTAGTATGAGCTCTTGCTGCTGATATTTAATGAAAGCATTTTCCTAAGAAATTACACATCTTAAGAATCTAATTTACAATGGGTTGGAACTTGGCATACAAGTTCTCTACCTAAAAAAAATATTTCAAAGCACTGATGTTATTCTGAATTGTCATTTTGGGGACAAAATATAAAAAAATTAAAACTACAGTGGGTCATTAACCATACTGATTTGTTAAATTATATTTCAAAAAGTCAGATTGATTATCTTTCTACATTTCTATTGAACTTGCAGCAATTGTCTTTTGTTTTTAATGCACACTGTATTTCATGTTCTACCTTTCCACTTCTTCAGGCACAGTATGGAAGAGACTTAACTGTTAAGCTTGATGCTGTATTCCAGCTTCTTAGATTAGGGGTATCTCTCACACCCAAGGTCTATACTGACATGAGCAAGGAAGGAAGGAAGGAAGGAAACAAAAGGGAAAAGGGAGTGAGGGAGAGATCTTTATAAGTCAGGGAAGGAAAAATTGTTCTTCTCCAGTGTGATATGCTTTCTCCTGATGAAAATTTCTTTTAGGTGTTAATATAGAGATGACTATTTTTATACTGCACATAATTAATTTTCTGCAATGTGTTGGTATGAAACTTATCAGCTAACTGATTTCATTAGTAACAACACCTCAGGCATATGGGGGTGCAAACACTATACACTTCATATGGAATATTTTTCAAAATTTCTAATGATAACAACTATAATAATAATAATAATAATAATAATCATAATAATAATAATAGAAGTTGCTTAAAAAAATCTCATATAAACCTAGATTTCTAGAATTGTTTGGGTTGCAATGTACCTTTGAAGATCATCTAGTCCAACCCCTCTACCATGGACAGGGACATCTTTCACTAGAATAGTCCAACCTGACCTTGAACACTTCCAGGCAGGGGGCATATCCACAACTTCTCTGGACAATCTGTTCCAGTGTCTCACCACCCTCAGTGTAAAAAATGTCTTCCTTATGGCCAATCTAAACCTTCCCTCTTTCACTTTGAAACCATTGCCCCTTGTACTATCATTACAGGCCCTGGTAAAAAGTCTCTCTCTGTCATTCTTATAAGCCCCCTTTATACATTGAAAGGCTACAATAAAGTCTCACTGGAGCCTTCTCTTTTCCAGGCCAAACAACCCCATCTCTCAGCCCTTCTTCATAGGAGAGGTGTCCAGTCCCCTGCTCTTTCTCGTGGACTTCTTCCGGACCAGCTCTAAGAGGTCCATGTCTTTCTTGTACTGGGGACCCCAGAGCTGGACACAGTACTCCAGGTGGGGTCTCAGAAGAGAGGAGTAGAGGGGGAGAATCACCTCCCTTGACCTGCTGGCCATGCTTCTTTTGATGTAGCCCAGGGTAGGATTGGCTGCAAGCACACATTGCTAGCTCATATCAATTTTTCGTCAACCAGTATCCCCAAGTCTTTCTCCACAGGGCTGCTCTCAATCCCTTCATCCCCCAGCCTGTAGTGATACTGGTGATTGCCCTGATCAAGATGCAGGACCTTGCACTTGGCCTCGTTGAACTTCATGAGGTTCGTACAGGCCCACTCCTAGAGCCTGTCAAGGTACCCCTGGATGGCATCCCTTTTCTCAAGCAAATCAACTGCACCACTCAGCTTGGTGTCATCTGCAAACTTGCTGAGGGTGCATTCAATCCCACTGTCTACGTCGATGATAAAGATATTAAATAATACTGGTCCCAGTATGAAATCTTGAGGGACGCCACTTGTAACTGGTTTCTGCTTGGACGTTGAGCCATTGACTGTAACTCTCTGGATGGGGCCACCCGGCCAGTTCTTTAGCCATCTAACAGTCTATCCATCAAACCCATATCTCTCCAGTTTAATGACAAGGATGTTCTGTGGGACTGTGTCAAAGGCCTTACAGAAGTCAGGGTAGATGACATCAGTTGCTCTTCTTTTGTCAACCAATGTGGTCACTCCATCGCAGAAGGCCACTAGATTAGTCAGGCACAATTTGCCCTTGGTGAAGGCATGTTGACTCTCACTAATCACCTCCCTGTCTTCCACATGCCTTGACATAGCTGTCAGGAGGATCTGTTCCATGATCTTCCCAGGCACAGAGGTGAGGCTGACTGGTCGGTAGTTGCCACGGTCTTCCTTTTTACCCTTTTTAAAAATGGGCATGATTCCCTTTTTCCCATCACTGGGGACTATGCCTGACTGCCACAACTTTTCAAATATGATTGAGCGTGGCTTGCAATTACATCAGCAAATTCCCTTAGGACCCTGGGATGTATCTCACTGTGTCCCATGGACTTATGTATGTTCAGGTTCCTCAGATGATCTTGAACCTGATCTTCTTTTGTGCTCGGAGGGACTTCATTCCCCCAGTCCCTGCCTTGAGATTCAGGGACTCAAAAGACTTGGGAAGAGCAATTGCTATTGAAATCTGAGGCAAAAATTTATGTATTTATGTAATGTAATGGTAGAATATGTGCAAATTAAGGTAGCGGTTTATGGGAATAGCTATGTGTTACACACTTCATGTCATGTTATTAACATCTGTATTTTTAACTGTTAGTTGGTGCTACCCCAATATTTGTCACCCTTTGACATGAAGTTACATTTTAGAGTGCAATCCAAACTAGTACTTCTTAAAACTTCATAGTTCTCCTCTAGCCGCATTGAAATAAGACCATAGTTATCAGCTTGATTTGAATGAAGAACAGAGATGATTTTTTTTTTACCTTGATGGAAGTTTGCATAGAAAACGTACTGTTAGGGCTACGCTCTGATCCTTATTCACAAGAAATAGTACTCTCACTTTAATATGACCACTAGCAGGTGAAGATAATATTCAGTGAGATAAAGGGAAGCAACACATCTTCAGAACTCAGCTTGTCTTGGAAACATTTGCTTTCTCAACTGCTGCATCTTCAGAGTGTTTGTTCAATATATTTGAAATAGGTGTGTTCAGAGCTACATGTATTTTAAGAATGGCTAGCATTTACTTTATTGAACTACCACACTGACTGTATGAGCAAATACAACAATTTTTATTTCAGTCCCCATAATCTTTAAAAATTCTATCCTTGCAAAAGTGTTAATAAGGGCATACTTTTACAGAAATGTATCAAAGAAAGAACTACACCATAGATGTACTTTATTGTCTGTATTTCAGTTTCTCTGGATGTAGAGTTACAGAGCATATATTCAAGAAAAATTAACTTTGCATGCTTTTACACCCAAAAAAAGTTCTTATAATAAAATCTGATTATATAGAACTTTTTTATTCTGACATATGACTATTTAAAAGATCTTTTATTGTAGTTGGGTGATATTTGTTTATATGAAAGCTAGCTTTTCCTTTTTTTATAGTTACCTAATAATAAAATTATCATAAACAACTTTTAAAGTACAGGCAAATTATAAAGATTCAGTGTGAAATCTAAAAAGTGTTTTTATTTGTGCCATATCTCAGTACATAAAACTATCTCTAGCCTGAAACGCTTCGCTACTGAAGAAAAGTAGAGATTGACAGCCACCAGATGATGTGATTTCTTCCAAAGTACCCTAATTACAGAAAAAAACTATACAAAAATAGCTTCGTTCTGAGCCACTGGGAAAATTTCTGGTGTTCAACAGCCCTGAAAATTTCCCATTCCTTACCTGTTGTGAGGTGGCTTAGTGGCTGCACATTGAGACATTGGTTCCAGACCTCTGTAAAGACAATCAGAGAACGTGGAAACTGCATTTGTGCTTTTATATGCATTATCATGTCTCTATTTTTCTTCAATCTTCTAATTAGTATTTTAAGAATATTATAGTTTAAACTGTCTTATATTTAAAGCTGTGGTCTAGAAACTTGCTGAGATTTGGAAAATTTAAATATAAAAATGTGCTTGTAGTAAATCTCTTTGGCTGTATTACACTGTCCAGCTGCAAGCCACTGCACCTTTAGTGATATTTGGCAGATACTGGAGGACATCATGAAACAGGAAACTTCCAGGCTAGCTTCTAGCATGTTCTCCCAAGCGGTCTAGAAAATCAGAAGCCCTCAGCACCTGTTCTTAGAAAGTCCTATGACCACCAACAAGGCTCAGTCCTGCAAGGCTGACTGCCAAATCCTTTTTATGTCCTTACTCCGTACAACACAGCAATAGAACCTGCTTGTTAGGAATGGTCCCTAGCCTGAGCCACACGAAGGAATTGTTGGGAGGGTAATAGGGTCCCATGTTTAACAGTAGAATGATGCAGTTACAGTACTCAGGACCATTTCCGCTCACTATTTAATTTATTAATATAGACAACAGGAACACCTACCCCTCCATTTATTGTGCCAACTACATGGTTATTTCAGCAATACTGTGCCTGACAAATGGCACTGTCCTTGTACAAGACAGAAATGAATGCCTGTCACGAATCCTGATTTAGGATCCTGCCAACTACACCAATTTGTTACAAAAGAGTGGAATGCACCTCACTCAAAAGAGAGAAGCAGCAATATGTTTTATTGAGGTAGAATAATAATTTGACAGGGTTCAATAAATTAGATGGAATTTAACAAAGTTTTACAGTGGTTTACTAAGGTTCAATAAGTTTGATTGCAAGGTTCACTTTATTAATTACTGCATGGAAGAAACATACAAAGGAAAATTGAGTTAGAATCGAGTTAGAACGGTTCACACAGAGACTGGAGACGAAAAGGGTAAGGAAGACCCTCCCATTGAGTCATGAGGTTCAGAGTGGACCCCCTTGCTTTCTAAACTCCTGATGGAGCTTAGGTGTGGCTAGGTTCAATCTTAGTCTCAGACTTGGACAATCATAGAATCATAGAATCATAGAACGCTTTGGGTTGGAAGGGACCTTTAGAGGTCATCTAGTCCAACCCCCCTGCAGTGAGCAGGGACATCTTCAACTAGATCAGGTTGCTCAGAGCCCCGTCCAACCTGACCTTGAATGTTTCCAGGGATGCGGCCTCCACTACCTCCTGGGCAACCTGTTCCACTGCTTCACCACCCTCATTGGAAAAAAATTTTTCCTTATATCTAGCCTAAATCTACCCTCCTTTAGTTTAAAACCATTACCCTTTGTCCTGTCACAACAGGCCTTACTAAAAAGACTGTCCCCATCTTTCCTGTAGGCCCCCTTTAAGTACTGAAAGGCCGCAATAAGGTCTCCCTGCAGCCTTCTCTTCTCCAGGCTGAACAGCCCCAACTCTCTCAGCCTGTCCTTGTAGGAGAGGTGCTCCAGCCCTTTATGTATAATGGTTTATGTATAATGGAATTATCTATACAAAGTTTATATTTAATAGCTACATGGATTAGTAATGTTTCATTAGTATGAATTCAGCATNTAGAGGTCATCTAGTCCAACCCCCCTGCAGTGAGCAGGGACATCTTCAACTAGATCAGGTTGCTCAGAGCCCCGTCCAACCTGACCTTGAATGTTTCCAGGGATGCGGCCTCCACTACCTCCTGGGCAACCTGTTCCACTGCTTCACCACCCTCATTGGAAAAAAATTTTTCCTTATATCTAGCCTAAATCTACCCTCCTTTAGTTTAAAACCATTACCCTTTGTCCTGTCACAACAGGCCTTACTAAAAAGACTGTCCCCATCTTTCCTGTAGGCCCCCTTTAAGTACTGAAAGGCCGCAATAAGGTCTCCCTGCAGCCTTCTCTTCTCCAGGCTGAACAGCCCCAACTCTCTCAGCCTGTCCTTGTAGGAGAGGTGCTCCAGCCCTTTATGTATAATGGTTTATGTATAATGGAATTATCTATACAAAGTTTATATTTAATAGCTACATGGATTAGTAATGTTTCATTAGTATGAATTCAGCATGCTATCAGTCACTTACCAAAGATCTGCCATTGGTAAAAGATCCCTCTGCCTCGAGGAGCAACCTTGAGAAGCGTCCCAGCTCAAGGGGAGATCACTGCTATGTAGCCACACTGCCTAGCAGGGAGAGCTCAAAGAAGGCTCATTTAGGCTGTCATATTTATGGAATAAAGTGGTTGGCTTGTAGTTGAATTACATGCAATGGGAAAGGTATGCATGAGGCTCCTTGTACCCACAACTTTCTTTGTTCCTTGACAAATGAGTCTTGGAAAAGCCACCCACTATTCATGTGATAATCGCATGATTGGTGTTCCACGCTCATGCATCGATGCTCTCCGCCACTCAGCTCCTTTGTGGGTTCTCAGAGAACAGACTGGAACCAGAGGAGTTCTTGGCCTGGCCACGGTTCTGGCCTTTACGTCCTTTGGAGCCTGTACCAAGAGGTTGAGTGCATCTGTCACAATGCTCTGTCATATTTTTCATGAAAAGATATTAGGTAAGTTGCCAGCACTGGAAACAGAAAATGCCTTAGCTCCGTGGGGACCAAAAAATAAATGAGGCCATGGAATGGCAGCCACAGGACCACCACCTACTCCCGTCATTCATCTTTCCCAGACAGCTCATCATTCCTTGTTTACATATGAGATATTTCACTGCTAGGCAAGATATTGGCCAGCCTAAACTATGTCCACACAAGGTAAAAACTATTGCAGCCATCTGCATTATTCCTAGGAGGTATGCTTACCCAAAGGGTACAGCCAATTTAGAACTCATTTCCTTGTCCTTTCCTACTGCTGTGCCCTAGTCACATAGCAGCTTCTCTCCCTGCTACGTGCTGGCCCACCTACGCATTGGCTGTTTCCACATGGTCTTTCTCCCATACTTGCTCAGGAGAAATCTAGCAACTCAGCTGACATTTTCTTGTGAGGATGCTTGATGGGGAAACAAGGCACAATTGAAATATGGAAATCTGCACTGGTCAAGGAAAAGAAGAGACAGGCTTGGTAATGATCACATGATAAAAAAAAATCTAGTCATTCCCAATCATAGAATCATTTAGGTTGATAAAGACCTGTAAGATCATCAAATCCAACCATTAACTTAATACTGTCAAGTTCACCACTAAAACATCAAGTCATGGCTAGGGCTATCTCAAGCTTTGCTTATAGTTTGATCATGAAAGAGCTGACCTAGGAGAAGAATGCTCTTAAAATATTGGTAGTTAGTTGTTCTCTCATTCCTGTTCAGATAATCTGAAAAGAACTCATGAAGCTGTTTCTAAAGTGCAGACCTGACCTTTCGAAGACCTCATAAAAAGTGGAGGCGCAACTTTTTAATCAAACAGAAGCTCTTATGTATTGTGTTTGTGTGGCAAGGTTTTGGTAGCAGGGAGGGGGCTACAGGGGTGGGTTTTGTGAGAAGCTGCTAGAAGCTTCACCTATGTCCGATAGAGCCAATGCCAGCCGGCTCCAAGGTGGACCTGCTGCTGGCCAACGCCGAGCCAATCAGTGATGGTGGCAGCGCCTCTGTGATAACATATTTAAGAAGTGGAAAAAAAACCTGCACAGCTGTAGCAGAAATAAGGAATGAGAATATGTGAGAGCAACAACTCTGCAGACAGCAGGGTCAGTGAAGAAGGAGGGGGAGGAGGTGCTCCAGGCACCTGAGCAGAGATTCCCCTGCAGCCCTTGGAGAAGACCATGGTGAGGCAGGCTGTCCCCCTGCAGCCCATGGAGGTTAATAGTGGAGCAGATATCCACCTGCAACCCATGGAGGACCCCATGCCGGAGCAGGTGGATGCCCGAAGGAGGCTGTGACCCCAGGGGAAGCCCACACTGGAGCAGGCTCCTGGCAGGACCTGTGAACCCGTGGAGAGAGAGGAGCCCACGCTGGAGCAGGTTTGGTGGCAGGACTTGTGACCCCAGGAGGGACCCACACTGCAGTAGTTCGTGAAGAACTGCAACCCGTGGGAAGGACTCATGTTGGAGAAGTCCATAGAGAACTGTCTCCCATGGGAGGGACCCCACGGTGGAGCAGGGGAAGAGTGTGAGGAGTCCCTCCCCCTGAGGAGGAAGGAGGGGCAGAAACAACATGTGATGAACTGACTGCAACCCCCATTCCCCATCCCTCTGCTCTGCTTGGGGGGAGGAGGTAGAGAAAATTGTGAGTGAAGCTGGGCCTGGGAAGAAGGCAGGGGTGGGGGGAAGGTGTTTTAAGATTTAGTTTTTATTTTCTCATTATCCTACTCTGATTTTGATTGGTAATAAACTAAACTAATTTCCCCAAGTCCAGTCTGTTTTGCGCATGATGCTAATTGCTGAGTGATCTCCCTGTCCTTATCTCGATCAATGAGGCTTTCATTATATTTTCTCTCCCCTGTCAGGCTGAGGAGGAGGAGTGGTAGAGTGGTTTTGGTGGGCACCTGGCGTCCAGCCAGAGTCAACACACCACGTGACCCTGCTGAAGTGATCATATGATGAGGCGAAGTCTGAATCAGGATGTAGCATAAAGGTCTTTCCAGAGATAGAGAAAAGGCTCATGAGGTAGTCAGATGATGGAAGAAGTCATATTCTGCTGAACTGTGGATGCTACCAGGGTAATTTGAACTCTATTTCCTTTTTGCTCTTTCAGGAATGAAAGCAAATACAAACCAAGCTTTTTTTCAAAATCCTGTCAGTTTAATATGAAAAAAAGGCAGGGTATATCTGAGGTTAAGATCCAAAGTTCACATCCCTCACTAAAAATTCCTTCCTGACTTTATCTTTTAGGAACATGGAAGATACAAAATAAGCCTTTTTTTTCTGCCTTTACCCATTAAAGAACAACTTCTAGGAAGGCATTGTTAGTCTAAAAGACTCCACTTCTCTATTTCTCTGACCTTGCGAAATGCAGTCTTGTATCTTTTATGGCCACCTGGAATGCCAAAGTAAAGATCATTGTCTTGGTCCCTTCCTTTGATCATGTAGCACAGCTCAGTGTAGGTTGCTACAAATTATAAAGTGCTGATTTTTCTTTTTTTGGGGGGAAGACCTGACACTAAGGATATTTTTTTTTATATATATATATATGTATGTGTAAGACAGTGTTTTCTTATGATTCACTTGAGTCTTGATTGGGGTTTGGGGTTTGTAGTTTTTTTAAAGATGTGTCATTCTATATAAGTATTTGAATGAGAAAGAAGAAATAAAAGCATGGTGTGATGCCGTTTTCTCAACTCTCTCCCTATTTTTTTTAAACATACAGCAGGGAGAAGTAACGTTACAGTAATTTTATTAGAGAAAGGTAAAGATTGTCTTCAAAATCATATTACCTAATAAAGTGTATACAATCCCCAGGCTGAGGATTGAGACATAATAAAAGAGAGTAGAGACTTTACATAAAATTATAACTGAGAACTGCAAACAAAATATAATGACTAAGAAGGGAATCATCATTTGAGGGAGCTGTGTATTCTACAGAGTCACAGCAGATTCTAAGAAAAGAAATAATACTGCACCAACTATAATAAGCATAAGACATAAATTAACATTTCAGGTTTCTTAATTGTAGTATAAAATTATGTAGTCTAACCGTTGGACAGTCTGGTGAGAAGGCTCATGCTTTGACAATCCCAAATCACCTTCCACTACAAATATGTAAGCCCTTAACAGACACAGTAAAAGCAGCCTGATAAAACCCTTTCCAGCGTACCCAGCTTGGGATCTTCAGCCATTCCTCCTACAGACCCTGGAGATGCCCAGGGGCTCTGTGGGGACAGGTCTTTTCCATGCTGCTAGAGCTGCTATTCAGGGCACATGGTGCTCCAGTGATTATATGGTATCCATGGTGAAAGAGTTCTTTACAATTTGATACCTCCTTTTTTCTCTAAATTGGTCTCTGAAGATTTTACCTGATACTGAGTTTATGAAAGCCTATGGAAGACTCCTAAAGGAGATTAGCACGTTTATGTCTTTTATATATCAGAGATTATTACTGAGCTCTCTAATTAATTAGATCCTCTAGTCCAGCATTACAGTTTATTATCATAATCTGTAATAAGTAATGGAAAAACATGTTTTATTCTCAGACACAGTTAAGTAATTTTCTACTGCAACATCTTGGTCAGTCCAACACAGATGTGCTGAGCTGAATATATGACAGAGTGTGTCTGAAAAACTTTGGCAAACCAGTTGAATCATGGTATTGAAAGAAAAGTAGCTTTCAGGAATGGCTTTCCTACAGAATAATGCCAAAAATACTCAGCCACTGAAATTTGAAATCAGAAATATTTCTAAGATCTGCATGGTTTAGAAAAAAATAAATGGATCAAATCTGGCCAGGACCTGGTGGATACGACTGTTCTGGCTCTTTGTTTAATATATACTGGCAAAAAAGACAGGATTATCTAAAAGCATATTCTCTAATGACAAGTTGGGCAAAGCAGGTGGGAAAAGATACCAAAGGGCTGTTTAAGTCATTTGAAACCAATGGTTTTCTGAAGGCAGTTTCATACAAAGACAAAATTGTGGCATTAGCTACAAAAAGCATTAAGAGCCTGCCTATTTACTCCAGTGCAATGAAGTACAAAGGTAGTAAAAGCAAACCTGAAGTCAGACCAATCTGGAACCGACTACTATGCTACTGAGTTATGTGTGCTTCTGATATTTACGATAATTTATTTTGAATTACCTTGGCCTTCTTTGTAGGCCATGGATTTATGCCATTTAAGCAGCCTGCAAAAGAGAAGTGGATAGCAAAGGAAGTAGAACAGGGAGTTTGCAGTATACACAAGCTGTAACATGTCATACAAAACAGAGCAACATTCTGGATAAGGAGAATCTTGATATACAAAGTGGATATCTGTTCTGAAAATCTGAAGTGCAAAAAAGCAAAAGAGTTATTAAGAATAACCCACACAAAGCAAATGAAAGAACAGTAAGTATAGTTCCACAGTGTAAGGACATGTTTATGAGCACTTCTGTCCTATTTCAAATGGGCTTCTGGATTTATAGGGAGCAATACCTGCCAACTTCATCTTTTCCTATAGAAACCCACATAGAAAGTTGGAGACTTTTGTTTGGTTTAGTTGGGTTATTTTGTTTGAGTTTTTTTCCTACAATGTAGAATAAGGCAAAGGAAGGCAATGAGGCAAATCTAATTATCTCGTTAGCTCCTGAGCAGATATCCCATAACATTCAGAACTGACACTGGAATATAAGTAAAAAACATCTTTGAGAACAAATACAGGAACAAATTTAGGCCATGCCATGATATAAAAATTGCATGGGCCAGATTGGTCTATATTGTAACATATTCTAGGAACGAAAGTTCCAGGACTGAAAAAAATTAAAATCCGTGTACTCAGTAAAAATCCTGGACAAGATTTTCACAGAAATCTCAGCACAAAGATACTGATATTGAATTTACCCAATTTGGGTGTCTGAACATCAGTTATATAAATCTCAGCTCACCAATCTAAAGTCTTTTTAAAGTCAACAAAGGGATATAGGTGATTCACTTCAACCTAAAGTGGGTGTCTAATATTGGAAAAATAAACTATCATATTCGACAGTTAGTCTAACTATCTTCATCTTAGTCAATCAACTTTTGAATGGTAATACTTGGTAAGATGAATCCTATTAAAGATTGCTTGCAAGATATTGATGTGAAACAACTTTTCTACAGAAGTGTTATTAACAGTAAGTCCAAAAATTAAGATAGAATTCCAGCATGTGGCATAAATAGCTGAAATTGAAAAGATGGAATAACCTTCAAAATAAATTAATTTGTTGATTGCAGGAAAAAATAATTGACTTGGATATGCAGATGACTAAATAGAAAGCACAAAATACACTAATGATGGAAAAACACTTCAATCTTTTCACGGAAGATGCATCACCTAAAAATCTCCTTGGTAAATTTATTCAATTAAATAGATCAAAACAATCGGCAAGCTAATTACTTTAAGTGCAGTATGGAAGAGTCATGCTTCATGATTCTTTCTAGAGGAGAAATCACTCCAGTAAATACTTTTCATAAGAAATGTTCTAGGAAAGAGATGTACTATATACTGAAAGACCTGATTGGGGCTGAAGTCTTGCCAGTGTGCTTTTCTTTTAATATGTAGCTGCACCAAAGAGGAACACAACAGAAGAATATGTAAGAGGGATAGAGAAATTTAGAGAGTGCAACCTGAAACCAGATCTCAGCAAAGTGCCAGTCAGGTTTGAAGGAATGAATTGCTTTAGTCACCTCTTTGAAAAAGGAGACATCAAATCTGATCTAAGCAAACCTAGAGTGCTAAAGGATTTTCTAGCACAAATCTCCAAAGGAGAATGGGGCACTACATTGTGTAAAACCCTTGGTAGGCTTTGTGATATTCATGTGGTTTAAAGATACCATCTACAAATAAAGGCCTCCTGGAGGAGATTCAAGTGCCACGTCTTGGCAGACACTTTACTTGACGCGATCTTGGATGATGTGGACATTTGGTAACAGCTATGGGCCATATGTTCCCTTCAGCTGGGCCCTGTCGTCCTCCAGCAGGATCTCACGAAGATATTCAGCCAGCTGGCTGCTCGGCAGTGAACATGCACAGGCAGGCTTGACACCAGAACCTCAGTGCCGTCAGTGCCATGTCTGCCCTATGTGCCTCTTACAGCTTGAACGAAGAGCAGTGATCCGCTCCAGCAGGAGCAGCCAGAGCCAAATCAGGTCTTCTAGTGCCTTGGTGCCCAGCCTGGCCTTCCTGACCCCATAGAACCTCCTGACAGAGAAGCGTGTGAGACCATCTGTGCCTGTCTGCCTTGAGGCCAGCTCCATTAGAGGAACAAACACTACATCTCACTTTCTTTTACCGTAACAACAGCTAAAAATAGATCCAGTTTTCCTCTCTCCTTCTCCGTTGCTGATCAGCCATATTCATCCCCATCCTCTTCTCTCCATCCCTGGGTCTGTTAGCTCTGTCTTGCTGCACAGTGCAGTGACAGCCACAGCCCCTCTCTCTTCCTCGGAACTGCAGCTTCAGGTCCTGTTTTCAGCTATCATCTCTCTCTTTGCTCTTTCTTTGCCTTGCTCTTTTTCAGTTATGTCTTTGTTCTTTTCTTCTCCATGCTCTACACAGGCAGAAATTGTCACAAAATGTTTTTCATTCCCCTGTCGCAGTCAGATCACACTTACGGTTTTGTTACCTCTAGTCTTACTGGCTATTCTTTCCCAATATTGCATTGTCCTCTGTACTCATGCCATCTACCCAGGCACTTAAATATCCTTTAGTCACCAGGCAACAACATTAGCAGACAACATAAACCTATTACAAAGGTTACTGTACAAACCTTTGGTGTTCAGAAGATGTATTTGAAAGGAAAGAAAAGTAGTTACAAAGGCAGAGGGAAAGTAACAGCCAGGAAAGATAAATAAATAAATAAATAAATAAATAAATAAATAAATAAAAAGGTTCTGTCTTGCTTCACAGGTCCTTGCCACTACAGACATTGTGGATGCTGTGTAATCTGTGGAGCCCCAGGAGACAGTCCCACCCTAAGAGAGGGTTAGATTCAAGTAGAATAAACGGTCAAGAAGACCTGAAAGTCTTCCCTGTTCCTCTGTTACTTGAGCCATTCCCACTTGTGGGTGAGGTCAATAGCCCTCTGCAAGAAGGCCAGCTGAGGATTGCATTGGGTCAACCTATGGTTCTAAATGAAAGGACTTCAAACCTGTATTGATGGATGCCCTTGTGCAAGGCAGCCTCTGTGCTTCCCTAAATGATTTCCATACCTTATCACCAGATGTCTCTGTGAAGTCCTTCCTAGCAGCTGGGAGCACATGGCACAGTGCAGAGTCTCCCATAGGATCTTTCGTGTAACCACATTCATTGGAAGGCCAGATCCACAGCCATGTTTGAAAAGGTCTGAGTTGGACCCATTGCAGAAGCTAGGGGAAAAAAAAGGAAGAGTTCTCAATAAGATGGCCCTAATAATATAGTGACTATGTTCAAAGTGGTGGGATGGCAGTGTCCTGGACTCAAGTGTAACAACCAGAACATCTGAATAGCAGCAGGAGGGAGCTGTGGGCAAGGAGAGGTGGTGTGGATTTGGGTCATGTTTGCTGTGAGATGGATTCTGTACATAGGTCTTCCTTGCTGTCTCTTTGTAGCCTGCTTGTATGGGAAGTGGGTTGAGCATGTGGTGCTGCAAGAAAAAACTTAACCAGTGGTTCTGCAAGTTGAGGATGCTTTCCAGCAGAATGGAGGGGTGCTGGCCAGTCTGCTTCGTGTTCTTTGTGTTGTGCTGCTGCCCTGTCAGGTACAAAAGTAGTCAGGCAGGGTTTCTGTGATCTCAACAGGCTATGCAGCTGGCATACTTATACCTGCAAAGCCAACTGTTGCACAGAAAGGATACCTAGTGTCCCAGAGGAGCTGTGATGACATTTTGTAGA
This sequence comes from Balaeniceps rex, assembly GCA_013401315.1. Taxonomy (NCBI): domain Eukaryota; kingdom Metazoa; phylum Chordata; class Aves; order Pelecaniformes; family Balaenicipitidae; genus Balaeniceps; species Balaeniceps rex. The sequence goes on along the minus strand of VYZW01059607.1, from coordinate 9,017 downwards.
AGGACCCCTGTCAGAACCACATTCCCTGGACCCAGAGCCTGTCCTATGAGAGGAACCAAAAGATGTTCATTTTTACCCTGAATGTCAGATGAGGCACAGATTTTGTGTCCACAGCATAAGAGATTAAATATGGTTTCTGCCAAACTCTGATACGGCTGGCTTGGAAATGGTGCATGTCCCAGATTTCTGCAAGGCCTCAGAGAAACTCAGCAGATAAAATAGACCTGTGTCAGGAAGGGAGGGGAAGAGGGCAGAGGAAGTTACATGGCTTAGCATTTCTTTTGAGTGTGCCTAGGCTGAGTTGGGATCATGGGAGATGGGAGGTGCAAGAAAAGAGCAATGGTGGCAAGTTCCTCCAGATAGTGCTTCATAAATGAAATGACATTTGGTAATAAAAGCTGCATTTATTGCTTTCAGGAATGTGGGAGGCATGGGGTTCTTTTGGGCAAGCAGTGTGTGCAGTGTCATTTTTGTGAGTAACATGGCTTCTTTTTCCCCATGCAGAGGTCAAAAAATCAGAGACAATCACATGTGTGACCATGTGTGGAGCCTTGACAGGATCTGTCTTGTTCAGGACATGTGAGCGTGTGACTGTTTCTGCTGTTACCACACCACATACCCTTTTAGGGTGGCACCCTGCTCTGAGGCATAGCTGGTTGCTATGCAGACATAATTCATCAGTTGATGATTTTTTTCTTTCTTTTCCACTGAGTTGCTACGGGAGACTGTCAAGCTGCAGTGATAGCAGGTTCACCCTCCCGCAGGCGTCTTTCCTCTCTGTATATGCCATTCTCAGTGTCACTAAGCTTCCCTCCCCTGCCAAGAGCATAAATACAATTTGTGCTCACTAGATCTCTCCTCAGTTCTTCCCTCTGCCCCTGGACTTGACAGAGATGGCAGCAGTGGCAGGACAGCGTAGGTAGGTGTCTGCCCTTGGCACAGACTTAGGAAAGTCCTGCCATGGGGTGCTGGGATGCTCCTTTGACAGGGGAGGGCGCTGCAGCTGCAGACCTCAATCCCTGCCTTGTATGGAAAGGCAGCAATCTGGCATCTAAATGCTCGCTGCAGCATATAGTGTGAGAAAATATGGGGAGCTACACGGTGAGACGTCCCCAGCCCGCATGCAGGAGGGTATTTTTGTTTACCATTGCATTGCCAAGCACCATGCTCTGCCACAGGCCATCTTGCCACCTCAGCCTAGACCAAACAGAAGACTGTCACAGGCAAAGCAGTCTTGACTAAGGGATTTTTTTTTTTTTTTGTAATTTAGTTTATTGCCATTTAGCACAAACTTTTTATTACTGATTTGTGTATTCGGAAAAGAGGAAACATAAGAAATTAAACAAGCGTTTCAGGAAATACCTTTCCTCTTCCTTCCCCAGGTTCAGCATAGGCAAAACATATTTCCTCCCCACTTCACAGTCCTGACTTCCCTTTTTTTTGCTGCAGATTACACTCAGCCAACCCAGTTCCTTTGGTGAGGAGATGGATAGTGCAGGAGGCTAGGGTTGGTACATAATGATTTCTCTCTGCCACTCCTTGTTTCTTACTCATTTTCCTCCACTGCTACTGGCTTCTTCCTTGTTTTCCTCTGCCCCAGCATCAACCCACAACCACAGTCCTTCAGTGGTGTCCCTGCTCTGACACGGACTGCCTGTGTCCCTCACAACATCCCCTTCCATATCTCGTATAATCATAGAATGGTTTGGGTTGGAAGGGACCTTTGAAGATCATCTAGTCCGACCCCCCTGCCATGGGCAGGGACACCTTCCACTAGATCAGTTTGCTCAAAGGCCTTACAGAAGTCAGGGTAGATGACATCAGTTGCTCTTCTTTTGTCAACCAATGTGGTCACTCCATCGCAGAAGGCCACTAGATTAGTCAGGCACAATTTGCCCTTGGTGAAGGCATGTTGACTCTCACTAATCACCTCCCTGTCTTCCACATGCCTTGACATAGCTGTCAGGAGGATCTGTTCCATGATCTTCCCAGGCACAGAGGTGAGGCTGACTGGTCGGTAGTTGCCACGGTCTTCCTTTTTACCCTTTTTAAAAATGGGCATGATTCCCTTTTTCCCATCACTGGGGACTATGCCTGACTGCCACAACTTTTCAAATATGATTGAGCGTGGCTTGCAATTACATCAGCAAATTCCCTTAGGACCCTGGGATGTATCTCACTGTGTCCCATGGACTTATGTATGTTCAGGTTCCTCAGATGATCTTGAACCTGATCTTCTTTTGTGCTCGGAGGGACTTCATTCCCCCAGTCCCTGCCTTGAGATTCAGGAGCTTGATGAATGTGGGAAGAGAGATTACCATTGAAAAATGAGGCAAAAAATTGTTGAACAACTCAGTCTTCTCTATGTTGGTTGTCACAAGTTCTCCTGCCTTATTTATTGTGGGGGTACATTCTCTTTAATCTTTTCTGGCCAACATACCTGTAGAAGCCCTTATTATTATACCTAGCATCCCTGGCCAAAATCAGCTCCAGCTGTGCCTTAGCTTTACTGATCCCATCCTTACACATCCGGGCAGTGTCCTTATATTCTTTCCAAGGTACACATCCCTGGTTCCACTGTCTGTGCATTTCCTTCTTACACTTCAGTTTGACAAGGAGGTCCTTATTGAGACATGCCAGTCTCCTGCCTTCCTTGCCCTTTTTCTTACACATGAGAATCAAGAGCTCTTGTGCTCTAAGAAAAACGTCCTTAAAGAGCTGCCAGCTCTGTTCAGCTTCTTTGCTCCGGAGTGCATTTTTTCCAGGGGGTCCCATCCATCAATTCCTTAAACAACTGAAAGTTTGCTCTCCTAAAATTCAGTGTCCTGACTCTAGTCTTCACCTCGCCTATATCCCTCAAGATTGTGAACTCCACCAAGGCATGATCACTGCAGCCCAGGCTGCCACCAATCGCTGCCACCAATCTTGACATTTCTAATTAGTTCATCCATGTTGGTATGCAACAGGTCAGTAACACTTCTCTTCTAGTGAGGCTGTCTATCACCTGGATTAAGAAATTATCCCTGTCACTCACCAATGTTTTCTGGACTGCTTACAGCTTGCCGTGCCACTTTTACAACAGATGTCAGGGTGATTGAATTCCCCCGGCAGGATCAGAGCCTGCAAGCGTGATGCTTCCTGTAGTTGAAGTAGAAACGCTTCATCAACAGGCCCCACTTGATCAGGTGGCCTGTAGTAAACACCAACCACAAGGTTTCCTTTGTTGGTGTGGCCTCTAATTTTTTACCCATAAGCAATCATCTGTTTTTCGAAGACAGCTCTGTGCACTCAATCCATTCTTTTACACAGAGGGCAACCCTCCACCCCTCGTTTCTTGTCCCTTCTGAACAGTTTATAGCCATCAGTTGCAGCACTCCAGTCATGCAATTAGTCCCACCAAGTTTCAATGATAGCAATTAGATCATAGTTTTCTAGTTGCACAGTGGTTTCCATGTCCTCCTGTTTGCAACCCATGCTGCATGCGTTGGTATAGAGGCACTTCAGTTGGGCTATTGACCTCATCACTTTTTTAGAGGAACATGCCCTAATTCCTTTGAGGTATTTCACAGGTGTTTCCCCATTGGTTCCTAATACATCAGCAGCCCCTGGCTCTTCTCTGTTGCTCACAACTCCAGTTTGTTGACAAAGACCTTCTTGCCTCACTTGGTCAGGTGAATCCCATCAGCTCCCAACAGACCAGGCTTCTCAAAGGTAGATCTGTGATCACAGAAGCCAGAACCTTCAGTACGGCACCAGCCATGTAGTCAGGTGTTCACCAGTTCAATTTGTCTCCTCCTTCCTAAAACCCTTCCTCTGACTGGGAGGATAGAGGAGAAACCACCTGTGCACCAGACCCTTTTAACATTGCTCCAAGGGACATGCAGTCTCTTTTGATGGTTCTGAGTTGCCTCGTCGCAGTATCTTTAGACCCTACATGGAATGGTAGGAGCAGATGATAAACTGCAGGGTTCACCAGGCTTGGCAGACTCTCAGTGGCGTCATGAATGTGAGCTCCTGGTAGGCAGCTCATTTAGGCAGCTCCTCCATTTCTTCTTCCAAAATGGCTGGCAGTCTCTTGTCACTGCCTAAGCAGAAGCGCTGCAGGGTCCCCCAGCTGTGGCAGTTTTGGGGTGCGATGGGCTGTTTGTATCGGTGCCAGAACTGACTGGAACCAGATGTGCCCATCACAGGGCAGGTCATGGCCATCTCCCACACAGGGCATCCTGGCAGCCCCCTACCACTCCAAACCTGCCAGTTATGCCTGATACAAAAATCCAAATAAATCCATTTGACTTGTGGTTCTTCTTCCTTGCAAACAGTCACCCTGTTGGGATGTTGCATCTCTTCACTATTTCCCCAGTTGTAGATAAATGAGAGGACTGAAAAGCAGCACTTTAGAGGGGGGTGTTTGTAGCAGGAGTGGCTCTGGGGCAGTTCAGGCACAGCAAAGAGAGCAGGAAGGGACAGACGTGTAGCCTTCCACCATACTGCTGGAGGACTGTGACTGAGTGACACTGCTAAGGTGATATGGCCTCATCCATGCCATGTGACTCCATTCCAGAGCCAGTGACAACTGGCAGGCAATGGCTGGCACTGACGCAGTGACACCTGGTTTGGACCAAAACAATGTAGGAGACAAAACTAGCAACCTAGCAGTACAGATGACTGCAACCCCACAGTAACAAATTTCTTCAGTGATCAGGATGATAGGACAAAGTTCACCCTCAGCAAGTTTACAAATGATACAAAATTGGGAAGAGGATCTGATAGATCAGATGGTTGTGCTGCTGTTCAGAGGGACCTCAACGGGCTGGAGCAATGAGCCAACAGGAACATCATGTAGTTCAACAAAGGGAAATGCCAAGTCCTGCACCTGGGGAAGAATAACTCCATGCACACATGATGGAGGCCAACCAGCTGAAGGACCAAAGCAGTTTTGCAGAAAAGGACCTGTGGACAACAAATTGAACATGAGCCAGTGCTGTGCCTCTGCAGCTAAAAAGGGTGATAGCACCCTGGGGGACATCAGGCAGAGAGCATTACCTCTTGAGGAAGGTGATCCTTCCCCTCTGCTCAGCCCTGCTGAGACACATCTGGAGTGCTGGTTCAGGTTCTGGGCTCCCCAGTACAAAAGACACAGACATACTAGAGAAAGTCCAGTGAAGGGGCATGAAGATGATAAAGGGAGTGGAACGTCTGACACACAAGGATAGACATCTGGGATCATTTTCCTTGGAGAAGAGAAGGCTCAGGAGGAACTGATGAATGTGTATAAATACTTGATGAGGGGAGTAAAGAAGATGGAGCCAGACTTTTCTCAATGGCACCCAGTGAGGACACAAGAGGCAAAGGGTACAAAAAGAAATACAGGAATTTCCATTTAAACATAACAAAAATCTTTTTTTGTGAGGGTGGTGAAACACTAGAACATGTTACACAGAGAGGTTGTGGAGTCTTTATCCTTGGAGATATTCAAAACTCAATTGGACATGTCCCTGAGCAACCTACTCTAGCTGAACCTGCTTTGAGCAAGGGGCTAGGGCTAGGACTAGGTCATCTCCAGAAGTCCCTTCCAATATTAACTATTTTGTTCTTCTTTGACTCTGTGGTTTTCTGCTTTGTTTAATTTACTGCTATAGATGTAGCTGTAGAGAACTAGAGTCTTAGTCACACCATGTCATACATCTGCCATACAGTCAAGATGAAGCCAAAGTTGCAAAGTATCAAATACAGAACCAGAATTACAAGTAATGGAATTACTCATTTGTTTGACACTGTTAGGTTATGATTGCTTGCTTGTACATAGAGAAAATTACAATGATTTTATATTGTTCCTCTTAAAAATCCTCAAGAAAAGAAATACCCCAGGTGTATCAAGTCTGGCAGTTGTAGAAAAGGAAGCTTCACTCATGGTGTTCTGAATCAGAGTGGGTCTATATATGACTACATATACACATTAGCAGCACCGTACTTGAGTTTAGAAGCCTAGCATCCTTTTAGGACTTCTAATGTTGGGCAAAAAACCATAATCTGGCTCACTGCACACACACTGGAGCTGGCTCAGGCTAGCTGCCTCAGAATATGTTTTGTTCTTCTTTCGTAAATCCACTCAGGCATGCTGTAAGACCAAGACATATGCTTTCAATGCTAAGCATGGGAGTACCTTTAGGCAAGTATTTAGAAGACCTGTTAATAAAAATCTTATTTAATTTCACTATATTTCTCCACTGATGAGAATGTTCTACATCAGGCAATACCCCAGAAGATAATAATAGAGGACAGGAATGAAGGACAGATCTGAACATTACTAAGCTTTGAAGGATCTTCAAAGATGAGAATGAATTTTTATGGGGCATATGAGGAAAAGCTCTCAGTGTGAGCTGAGCAATAAAGAAATATGAGTTAAAGCTTGTCCGAACAGGATTCTATAGAAAAACTCTGAGAGAGTGTGATCATCTTTAGACTGCACAGTATCAGACCTTCAAAGGTAAGGAAAAAAGGAACTGTGTTTATATTATATAACCTTTTTTTTTTTCTTGAAATTAGATGTGTTTATCGAAGGAATACTATTATAATGTATATTGTGAGAACCCCATGTGACTTGAGTTCACACCTGTCCTTCAATTATTGGGAAATATATTGTCTTACCCCCTTGAATGCTATAAAGAAGTAGTTTAGCGACAGAATAATATACCACAAAAAATATGGCATTGTGAGGGCCTAATATATATAGCATTGTTAATCTAAGTACTCGTCAACACTGTACCTTATGTTTTCCTCATTTTTAACCATCTCTTGCTAAACTACTCACAGAACTCCCACTGAGATTCCATTCATTTAATTAGAAATGCCATATATAAAGTGCCATGGAATCTGTCCAAAAATTAATAAGCCTAAACGAAACATAATCTGTTCCATATCTGCTCTATACTTTGAGGGGCTTTGCTAGTTCATGCAACAGTACCATTACTGTGCCTCTCAAGACAGAAAGGTCAAGACATATGGGAGTACTTCCCTCATTGTTACAGTTAAACATATAATTTCAAGGGTAGATTTGTATGAGAAGGCTTGGGGAAGGAAGTAAAATTATCACAAAGGTCTAAACCAGGGATGACTCATTCATTAGTATTTTCTCTGCAAATTAGGGGAAAAAATAAGCTATAAGTTTAAAGCTTCTGACCTGAAAGAGGTAAGTACAGAAAAAGCAATCACAATACAAATTAACAATACGTATTGTTTGAGAAATAAATAGACATGCCAGTGAAAGCCTTTGTTCAGATTTTTAACTTCCTAACCTACTTTTTCACGTAAAACACAACATTGTAAGAGCTGTAGCAATAAGCTTTACAATCCCCTCAGTTTTCACTTCAACAATGCAAAATAAATTCTACACATCCTTTAGTCTTAAAATAATGCTTGTGTTAATGTAAGCCTTTACACAGTGTGATATGTGAAATTTATATATTTCTCAATGTATTTTGTTATCAATAGTGTGCCTAATCGTAAGGACATATCATCAAAAGGAGGATTTTTTTAATATTATATCATGACATCACCTAAAAGCCAGTGTTATGGACTGGTTTCCTTTTCGCTAGGTGCCAGATAAACACACAGTCCACATATCAAAAATCCTTGATTTAAGGGGATGACAAAAGGGGTTTTCCTACTCCACCATTACTGTTTTTGAAACTCCAAAATTTATTTCATTCTGCATTGGGATGAAAGTAAGTGCGAAGTGGTGTAAAAGAGTGTGGCCACCTCCTCCAACTGATCCAGCCCAGGACCTCTCCAGCCTGGCTGCTGGAGCCCAGCCCAGTGCCCCAGGGACCCATGGTCTTTGCTCTGGATGAGGGATGTGGCTGGAGTTTTCCTGGTTGCAGACTCAACCAGTAGTGAAGCTGAGCACGTGTCCCAGAGACACACACACAGACATATACAAGACGTTGATACGGCCAGCCCCACAGATTGCCACAGACAAGGTGGTGCCTTCAACTGTACCCACATATAGGACTCACATAAAACATAAATCTAGATAGCCAAGTGCCCTTCCTCCTCTTCAGCTGGTAGAGACAGAAGTTCACTAGTGAAGGCACACACAAGACACTCTCCAGGTTCACAAGAGCACATTGGCAGATCCCTCGAGCACCAGCATGGCCCCTCTGTCTGCTTGGCATACCTGCCTGTATCCTGGGCCCCCTTACCCACTTCATGGGTCACCTACTCACTGGCTAGTTCAGCTTGATGCTTGCTAGCAAACACACAGCACTCACACGCTCTTCCTTCATGCACTGAATTTGCAAGTCCCCCTGAGCGTACCAACACAGAACCTCTTCTCACCTGACACCCTAGCCCAAATCAAAGGCCCCCCTGTTTACCATCTAGTCTAGCTTAAAGTTTGCTACTGAATACATACACACACCCCCCACACACCAGGACTGGGGAAGATACAGACACTCACCCCCCATCAGCCAGCGCCAGGCACACAGACTGTGACCTGCTGTCCTGCTCCAGCTGCTGGTGCAGAGCCCCTCACTCACCTCACTTATGCCAGTCCCCCTCAGTAGCTGGTTTTTGGGACACACGGAGTTCCCACTCCAGTGGCTGGATGTTAAAGACACCTACTTGCTCCAGTAGCTGCCACCACAGGCCAGGGGTGCCCACACCCCAGCCTGACTCCAATAGCTGGCACCAGTTTTCACTCACACCAGTACCGGTCTTAGCAGTAGCTGGCACTTAGTCCTTGCAGCACAGACACAGACACACACACAGACACAAGAGAGAGAGATTATGCAGAGAGACTGTTAAGAAAAGATTTATTAAGAAGATATAAGAGGGATAGGACAGACCGCATTGATCCTACACAGGGCTCAGATACACAAGTGTACTGACTGGCCCCATTTTACACGGGACGAGACCATTTTATACCTTTTCCTGCCTATTCCCCCTTTGTTCCTCCCTGCTTCCCCTTTTCCTGTAGGTCCCTGTCGTGGTTTAGCCCCAGTTGGCAACTAAGCACC